>PVKB01005091.1:97132-110802 GCA_004027205.1 Ctenodactylus gundi | reverse complement strand
CTACAGGGAACAATGGAAGAGAAAAAGCCCACCTGTTCCACAAGAAAGAACAGAGTCCTAGAAAGAGAACTGTAAGGAGTGTCTAGAGTTCTGCCTGTGCCCTTGCAGTTGGCTGACATGTGGTCTCCTGCCATTCCCAGAGTTTATGATGGTTCTTACCTGCACTGGTTCCCCTTGAGTTGGTGATATAAAGGGGAAAAGAACCTAGTTTGCAGAGGAACAGAGTTAGAAACGTTACTGATAGACAATTTATATTAGAAAGATGGCACTTTACTAGTATTGTCCTCTGGTCACAAAGGTAAAATTTAATGCAGTTATATAAAAGAAGCGTAAGTTCTTTCTTCAAGTACAAACTCAACTCACTTGAGTGTATTAGTGTGTATTCTATCACTATGACAAAACACCTCAGGCTGGCTAACATACAAAGAAAGAAGGTTGTTAAGGTAGGTCCCGATTTTGGAGGTTCAAGAGCAATGCCTTAGCTCTAGTGAAGAGCTCACGGTAAGTCACATCAAAATGGTGGAAGCACATGCAGGAGAAAAGAATCACATGACAAGACAGGAAACCAGAGAGAATAAGAGAGGCCAGTCCTGCTCTTTTATACCAACACTCTCACAAAACTCATCAGGGCTCCTGAGAACTACCTCATTCCTTCTGAGGACATTGCCCCGACTGACCCATCACCTTGATAGCCTCACCACTGCCTGCTCTGTCCACACCAGCGCCCAAGCTTCCAACACAGAAGCCCTCGAGGGCACGCCTGAATCCTTCCCGAACCACAGCCCTGTGCATTCTGCTTGCTTTCACAAAATAAACTCTCTGCTTTGTGAAGCAGCGCCTTCGAGGAGACCTTGTGGCTCTGAGTTCTGACAAGGACTCTCTTCTGACAAGAAGAACATTTGGAAGGCCACAGATTCCATTCAGATTCAACTTGAACTGTGAGACACACTCCCCAGAAGTAAGGTGCTTGCCCACCTGGGAAGCAAACCGAAAAAGAAAGATTGGATCTCTGGCTACCACTGCTTGGAAGTTCTTAGGTGAACACAACACTAAGGTTTGCACAGTACGCTCGACCACGTACCGCTGGGACTACATGGTCTATACTTCTTCTGTTTCTCCAGAGCAGTGGAGCTTTCTGATGTTTTTCTTCTTACTAGCTGACTGGCAAGGTGTGATCAAAGCGAATGTGTCATCCCCCTTAAAGTTGTCCCTCCCTTGGGCACACTTAGCGTTCTTGCTATTATCTGAGGCAGTTCTAGAACTACCTTCATGAGTGTCTTCAGTTGTGCTGTTATAGCTGCCGTGATCTCCAGAAACAATTCCAAATGTTGAAGGTAAAGATCACTCGTCCACCACACCATGTCACCTCTGGCTCTTCTCTGAAGTCAAAATAATAAAAATTAAATGTTTTGAATTGATTCAGAACCCTGAGGCAGCCATAACAGCACAACTAAAGATGCTCAAAACAAAACACTTCCAAGTAGCAAAAACGATAGAATACACATGTTTAAAGCGAGCGGGGTTACCTGGAGGAGCACTAGTGGCAGTGTACCTTTTATTGCCATAATTTTCTTAAATTTAAACAGTCACCGTGTTTTTAAAATCACATCCCAGATAATTGGTCAGTGGTGGTGTTCGTCAAGTATGGCAGGTATTTTGGCTCCTGGAGGTATGGCCAGATGTGTTTCCAGCTTCCTCTGGTTAGGCGAAGCCACATGACTAGTCCCCACCAGTGACCTGTGGGTAGCGATGATGCGTGTCCTGTCCGATTTCGAAAATTTACTTGCTAGTGAAATGTCTTCACAGATCTGGTTTCTCTATTGACTACTAGAAAAGGAACAAAGCCTCCAGTTGCAAATTCACACGCACAACACAGTGACTTTGTTACTCTGAGAGGCTGAAATTATAGGGTTGCTCAGATTAAGGCAAATACCACCCCCAAACCCAGTGACTTAAAACATTGACATTTCACTTGCTCACGATTCTGTGGGTCAGCCTTTGGCTGGGTTCGGCAAAGGGGTTCTTGGGTGTTTCTTCTGCTTGCTTATTTCTCTTGAGTCACTCTCATAGCTGCAATCCCACGGTATGCTGAATGAAAGCAAGTTAGTATAGGGCAGGGGTCCCCAACCTCGAGGCCACAGCCTGGTAACAGTCTGTTGCCTGGGGAATGGCTCAGCGATTAAAGCTCTTCCTTAGCAAGCACTAAGTCAAGCACTAAGTTCCTGAGTTCGATTCCCCAGAACAACATAAGTCAGACGTGGTAGTGCACACCCGTAATCCCAGCACTCAGGAGGCTGAGACAGTAAGATTGATGTGAGTCCAAGCCCAGCCTGGGCTCCATAGTGAGTTCAGGACTGGCCTGGACTACAGAGCGAGAACCTATCTCCATTTATTTTGAGGGAAGGCCTCCTTATCTGTGAAAGGGAAAGAGGCCACAAACAAGATATTTCTGGGGGAAAAAAAATCACAGACAAGAGACTTCCTTCCACTACCTGTCTACACAGAGCTGTCACCACCCAGTTCTTATAATTGTGCTTTCTTTCTGCTTGTGGCCACCCTGTGTCTCCAAGGTACCTGGGCCATCCCCTCTACTGTCATTTATATAGTGTTTTAAAAATATATGCATGCATGTATGTTCAGGCAGATGGTTTGGAAAGAACAAAAGACTCAGTTTCATAGATGTGGCCTGGAAATTCTAGTAGTTGATACCTGAGGGCCGGGAAGGTCTGCGGGTGACATGGACGTGACAGAACGTGAAAGAGCACAGCTCGTGCAGCCAGATGGACGCACCGGTGAGTCATCAGAAGGGTACTTCCTGAGTACTTAATACTACTACCGCTAATAGTATTAAATGTTAAACAGGTCACACGTATGTTGAATGTTTGTGTGCACGCCCATAAATCCCAGCTGCTCAGGAGACTGAGGCAGCAGGATTATAACTGCGAAGGCAGCCCAGACAACCTAGCGAGATCCTACCTCAAAGCAACTTTTTACAAAAGGATTGGAGGTGTACCTCAACAGTGCACAATTTGCCTAGCATGGACAAGATCTTCAACTTAATCTTTAGTAATACAAATGCATATAAATATACATAATAGATTTAGACAAACAGAGAATCCAAAGGGAGCCAGTGTTCATCACTTGCTTTATAATTTTAACAAATTAAAAATAAAACTCACTGAAGAAGAATAATTACCGAAGGGACAAAATATAAAACGTTGAGACAATGACAGGCCCCTCCACCCCACTTCCCACTCAGAGGGCCACACACACGCCATTCTCCCTTCACCTGTTTCCCTTCCGGACTAAGGCTCCAGAGCCCAAGAGTTTGCCCCCGCCACTCCGGAGTCTCTGGGCCTGAGGTGTCTCCCCACTGCATTCTGGGAAGACCCGAATGGATGGCCTAGGTTTACAGGCAGGGCATCCCAGGTCTCACCTTCCATCTATGCCTTAGACAGGCAGTGGGTAAGGGGGCCGCATAAGGACAAGAAATACTCCCTGGGCCACATGACCCCGAAGACTACAGGGAGACAGAAAGGCTGCCGCTTTCACAGATGGCATGTGAGTGAATGTCCCCAGGACAAGATCCGGCTTTAAAGAGGTTCCAGAACTGAAAGGGCAGCTGGCCTCTGAGTTGGTTGTGAAGATGGTAGGAAAATTGACCGTGGGCCCTTGGAACCACTCTCAGCAGGTCTGCTCCCTGCTGCCTGCCAGTTCTCCCTGCCACGGCCTGACATCCTATTTTCTGGTGGCCATGTGGTGACTTGGGGGAAGGAAATGAACCCACCTCTACCAGAAATCCATCCTGTGCTTGCCAAGGCAGCTGCAGGGCAACTCCCGCTCTTATTCCATGCCCAGATGCCTACCCACTGCTGGCCTACCCACATTTAACTATTTCATTGTCCTGCATATACATTCATAGCAAGGTACTCCAGCTAAAACTGGATTTCTGAAATCTTGATGCCTAAAATCTAAGGATATAGCATCATTTTAAACCTAACTGTGGATTCTCAGCTCAAATCAGTAGAGGGATCACACACTTCCAGCTTCTATTTATTTCTCGGTACTGATAAAACCAACAAGTACTAAGAATAAGAGGGAGGGATTCTTAGTGCAACTGAGGATCCAAGTGGTTTCTGGAATGAGGAAAGAATGCACAAACCTTAGAAGTGGAAGCTGGAATCTGGACTCCGGGGGAAGCACCTGCAGAGGTGGGGGCTCTTTCCTTGGCAGAGCCCTGAGAAGACTATGTGCTCTTTGTCAGGGGTAAACAGGAAAGAAGGGGAAAGGGAAGAGCGGGAACGCAGGAGGTAATTGAAGCTTTTTTCTATCTTAGTGTCCTGTGTATTTCTGGGACACAATTCCTGACACCCATCACTTAAGGAAGGAGAGGTGTATTTTAGCTCACAGTTTCAGGATGTCTGAGTCTACTCATGGGCACCTAGCAATAGCGGGAAAGGTCTGGCAGAGAACAGCCACTCGAGGCACTGCAGGAGAAGCCTCACACAGTCACCCTCAATGATCCACCTTGGTAATGTGCTCCATCCTCACTAAGATGCCCCTCCTACATTCTAACAGCACCTGAAGTCCACAGATAATCCACAGCATGAAAATGCATGTGGCTTTGGGGGAACATTCCAAATCCAAACCATAACACTCCCCTGTGTCATTCCCACGTTCCCACACTTAGCAGACTGAGTGAGCAGTGGTTTACACCAAGGCGTAATACTGCCCCTTCTTAGCAGGGAGAGGGGGATAATCCTGTGGTCGTCGCATCTCCCTAACGTCAGACTATCTTATCCCAAGTTCATGGAAAGGATCAAACCACTCAGAAAACAAAACATTCAGAGAAGAAAAATCCATCTATAAGAAAAGTCAAAGGACCAAGTTATCAGTAGAAGATACAACCGTGGGAGAAGGAGGAGGGTGATCTAGAGTGAGGGAGGGACCATAAACCAAGGAAAAGAGTGGCGTTTAGGAACTAAAGAAGGTAAGAAATAGATTCACCCCTGAAGCTGGCAGAAGGAATATAGTTCTGTCAACATCTGGATCTGATTTGCAACATCCAGATCTACAAAAGAACAGACTTAGGTCATCTTAAGCCACTAAGTGTGTGGTAATTTGTTACAGGAGCAGTAGAAAACAGACAGAAGAAATGTTATTGGTATTAGGTGGACAGATACCAGAGTTGCCAAATATCCTGAAATGGATGAGCAGTTGTTTACAGTGGAGAATTGTCTTAACCACAATGACATTAAGAAACTCAGGAATCTATTCCAAAATGTATTTTCTACTTTGTCAACTGTTGGGTCGGAAATAGGCACATGACAAAATTGAGAATAGAGAGTTGTAAATAGAGCTTGGATAGGTTTCTAAGATGTCTTTGGAGGCATCTTCCCCTGAAAAGACGTTAACACAGTTCCTCCTGAAGCCATACTACAGCCATGTGGGGATCAGTCTTAGGATAATGTCAGCACTGTGGATAACAAAATAAAGATGGGGAGAACTTAGATCCTTGATGACGTGTTCCAACAGAAAGAGCAATCAATCCTGCATTCTGCTTCACCTGTGAATTAAAAATTATAAGAACCTAAAAGAAAATACTGTGTAAGCCATTTGAGTTTACCTTTCTGTTACAGGAAACATATTCTAATTAATAGAAGTATTGAAAAATAAAACAGAAGACCTCTGCCCCAAAGAAAAAAACAAAATGAATGAAAATTTTTATAAATTTAAGTTAGTTATGGAGAAGTTCCAACACCTGCGAAATAAAAGGATGAAAATAAATGAAAGTCTATTCACATATTGAAGTATGAATAGGCATTAAAGAGAAATGAAGTCCTGATTCATGTTACATGAGTGAAGCCTGAAAACACCATGCTAAGTGAAAGAAGTCAGTGACAACATACCGCACATAAAATTTGTCATGGTTTACCTCTGAATCATCCCCCAAAAGTCCCTTGTGTGCAGAGGTGGAGTTGATGGAAGGGGACTGAGTCACGGGGTTGCACACCATGAGTGGACTGACCCTTCAATGAGTTCACAGCTGATGGTTCTGTTAGTTGGGACCCTTTTGATGAGGGTAGGTCACTGGATACACACCTTCTAGGACACATCTCTGCCTCTTCCTCGTTGTCTGCTCTGGGCACCAGGATAAGCAGCGTTCTCCTGTCATACATCCTACCGTGATACGTCTGCTTGGAGTCGGCCAGCCTGGATTCCTCACTCAAGTCAGGACAGACCATGGGACCATCCAGATTCAATGCCCCTTGCGAAATGCTCCATGGTATCAGAGAGATTGCATTGGAGTCCAACTGCGCTCCACCCCCCTCCTGCCCCTCCTATCCTTCCCAAGTGCTCCTCCCTGCTAATCTCTGCCTCTGAGTGGGCTTCTCAAGGTCCCAGCTCAGAGTGGACCTACTCTACACTAATTTCTTGTAAACCATGCCTAAGCTGTCTGCCTAAGGGTAAGCTCAGAGCTGTAAGCATGCTTAATTTTCATCCAGAAATGCAGATTCATTTAAGATTTCAGGGAAGATTGAAGCTCCATGTCAAGAAAGATACTACAAGATACTCTTACATAGACATGCCAGCTTCCTCTTTGCTGTTGGAGAGGTGTAAGACACTGAGGGGTTGGACGGCTTGATGCTGAAAGAGAAAAGCTGGGCTCTCTGACGTGCAAGACTTTGCCTCCTCTTGGCACACCTCAGTGTAGTCTCTTAACTGCAGGGCACGTTAGAGAATGTTCAACTTATTCTGGAAAGCCCTGGTCAACATATTTTCTTAAAAGAGGAAGCCATGTATTATAGTAATGTACCCTGCAATCCAAGCACTCTGCAAAGCTGAGGCAGGAGGAACCCAAGTTCAAGCCCATCCCGGGCAGTGTTACGTTGTCTCAAAATAAAGATATGAATTAATTAGCTAATTAGTAAAAGGCTGGAAATACAGCTCAGTGCAAAGACCACCAAAAAAGATTATATAGCAATTCTCTCTCCAAACACACAACCACATAAAAATTGTCAGTAGTATATCATGTCACAGAAAATTATGTGGCTTTGGCAACAACTCCCAGTGGTTTCCAGTACCACTAAAGTCAAACCCAAGCTAGGTATGCTGATGCTTGTTGCCTTGAATCCTAGCTCCTCAGTAGGCCAAGGCAGGAGGATTGCAGGTCAGCCTAGACAAATAACAAAGATTTTTAAAGGCTGGGAATGTAGCTCAGTGTAAAGCCCTTGCACAGCGTGATGAGCCCTCAGGTTGATCTCCAGTACTGCACACACTCCTAAATAGTTGAACCCAAACTTCTAACCAAGTCTTACAGGCCCTGGGAGATTCCACCCCTACCTCCACCCTCATTCCTCCTATACTGCTGCTCATTCTGCTTGTGACTCCAGATCCTTGCTGACTCATTTCGTCCTTAGAACCTACCAAACTTATTCCTGCCTCGGGACCTTTGAGCCAATAGCAGCTCCTCTTGCTGGTAATGCTGGAAATATCCTTCCCTTGGTGTTTTATCTTGCCATCCAGGTCTCAGCTCGAGGACAGCACTGGCCAGGAGAATGTCCCTGGCCACGTGGCATAAAGTGGCAGCCTCTCCCGGCTCTATCCCTTCACTCAGCTTCATTGTCTGTGAAACACTCACCACCCACGATGCTCCCTTTGTCTGCCTAGAAGAAAGCCTTTAGAGTCGGAAATCTCCTTGTCCTGATCTTGTTGTCTTTATATCATTTAGAAGAGTGTTCACTCCCCGCAGTTGTTCAACAAATATACATTGACTAAACAACATTACATCACTATACCAATTTGGTGCATGTAGAACTGTTACTCCAAATTAGGAGGAAAGCTATTTTTAAAGAAATCAAGAGGTGCATTCACAATTTTTAAACAGCCCAAGTATCAACAACTCAACTTAGATTGAGGTACACCATACCCTAGAGACGCTGATGGAACCTGTGGCCCCTCTGCCTCCAAAACCAAAGCAATGTGTGTAGATCTATGCTTTGCATGTATGAATCATGATGCATGCAAGTTCAAGAGTCTTTCTCAGGTTGAAAAGCCCTCCTTTGTGAAAGCCACCTGCAAATGGCACACAATGAACAGGTAAGTGTTTCTCACCCAAAAGCTGCTTTTTCTCCTTGATGGTTGTGACAGTTGAAGGGATTATGTCAACTTGAGGGAATCAGGAACCACACCTGGATTAGGGTTTGGGAACCACGCCTAGACTGAGAATCAAGAACCAGCCTGGATTAGAGTGTGAGTGATTTATGGGTTGGCCAATAAGAGAAGAGCACCCACCCAGGTGTAGGAGGGTATTAAAGGAAGGAAGAGGAAAGATTGTTACAGCTTCTTCCTCTGGGAAAGGTCTCTCTCGCCTTCGCAATTGTCTACCAACACTGACTTGCTACACATCGCAGATCATCAGCACAGATTCACTCCAGTCTAGACTTGTGCCTGTCTGCCCGTCACTGATCTTTAGTCACCGATCTTCAGGCTTTGGTCTTTGCCCGAGATCTGTAGCAGACTCTCACCTCACCTGCTATCCTGTAGTCCCGGATGGGAGATCTACTTCATGGCTGAGCAGCCATCTTGGACTACCTCTGTCCTTGGATTTGTAAGCCTTCCTAATAGATCCTTTTATTATAAAATATGTAAATTCTGTCTTTAAAAGAACCCAAACTAATACAATGGTCTAGCCCACGTAAAGAGACCTGGCTAAGTAGATGCTACCTTCTAAAGCTGAAAAAGTGGGCCTGGACTGGCAGAATGACTGAAGGGGTCATCAGCTGAGAGGTGTGGGGTCTTGGCAGAGGCTGATTCATGTAACCTGAGCGTGGGAAGCCACACTGTCCCATCGCTGCTGGAGCACTTTGGCTTCTGTCTGGAGAACGGATTATGGGAGGCAGGGAAGATCTGTGGCAGGAACCAATGGCCATGGGACAGGACCTGGTGCCGGAGAGAAAGTTGCTTTGTTACTTGAGCCTCTGTTTTTCTACTTTTAGGATAAGCAGGCTCATGATGTCCATCTGGTTACTAGTGTATTTTTTAAGCTGACACATAGTAATTGCATATATTTATAGGGCCTAGAGTAATGTTTCAGTACATGTGTATAGTATGTAATGTTCTGGCCATGACAATTATCACATGTGTCACTTCAGACGGTTAATCAGTTCTTTGTGTTGGAAACACCCAAAGCTCTCCACTAGCTACTTCAAAATATTTGATCAATATTCATCAGTTATAACTACTGTATTGCAGAACATTGGAAATTGTCCTTCTGTCCAGCTGCACGTCCGGGAGCCATCTTTGAGGGCCACTGCAACCCTGACATTTCATGAACTTCTGAGTTTAGTCTTCTCCTAGTCATTTGGATCCAAAGACAAAGCTAGTGAGCAGCTCCGCCCTGCCTGAGGCAGCCCAGCCCACGTGATGGGGGCGAAGCTCAGGGTGCTCAGGCTGGAGCAGCTGATGAAGGCCAGGCATGCTTTCTCCCCAGTCGCACGATGATCCCAGCTTCCTAACCAAGCCAGAAGATGAGCAGCACTCAGTTTTTAAAACAGCAACTCATTCGGAAGATTTTCATGGGGATTTTATCTTGCTTTGCTTTTTGCTCCCCACAAAAACACACAGATACCCCTTGACACTCACCCCAGTGTCTCTTCCTAGAAGGCAGTACGCTCCTTCAAGGCCGGCATTCCCAGTTCTGTAACTTGCTGGTTGGACACCAGAGAAAAGGGGCTTGACTTGGCTGGGTGCTGAATCTGGCTCTTCCCCTGCCTCCCTCCTCCTGCCTCTTTCCCTTTCATCTCCCGAAGTGGTCCTCTAGTGGCCGATGGGAGAGTCTTGCACTGGGCCAGGGGTCACTCTATGGCCCCCTCCCAACTTCCTCAGCCCCCTAGCCCTTCAGACACTTGCTTGTGCAGCTGCTTGGTACAAATTCCTCACATACGTTTCTGGCCAGCCAGTTTATTTTTATAAACAATAAATAGGATGACATTCCACTGGTGTCCCACTTGGTTCGGCCTAGTTTACAGAGCTGGAGAGACAGTGACGGAAGATTGGTGGGGTTTATACAGATGGTGGCCCCGCAAGTCGTAAATCTCATAAACATGGAATGACAGGTTTTTCTTTCTTTCTTTTTTAACGAAACACAAACAACAACAACTCACTCCCCCGCCCGCTTTCTTTCTTTCCCCGAGATCACAAGACATTACCAAGGCCTACAAATCACGACCAGATGATATTAAGCGGCTTCAATAATACTGTGGATCCCTTCCGGTGTGTTATTTTTCTTCATTAGAAATGATGGCCCAAGTGCACCAAATCCTCTTTTCCTCTCCTCAAAATTTATAGATCACAGTCTCTAAACTAATTGTTAGTTGCACACTAGGCCGCAAGCTGTTTGTCCACTGAGCAATTACCTCCAAGGCCGTGATTAAAGGCACAGGGGATGCAGAAGGGCGAGGAAAATGAAACAGTCAGTGGCATGGGCAGGGTGTCCTGACATCGCCTGTGGATGAAAGTGAGTGAGGAGGCCCCTTATCCATCACCCAGCCTGGTTCAAAGGCGGACATGTGACAGGCGCTGGGCCCAGGCTGCCGACTTCCGGTGGGACATTAAGGACCAAAGCAGTAGCGGCCAGGCCAACAACTTCCTGCAAAAGATGAGGATGTGCCCATATTTTCCATCTTACCCTCCCAGGTGACACGACTCCCCACGGCTCATGCATTACTGACTTCCTTCCCTGAGAGTTTGCAGGGCATTTCATGGCTTTGCGCTCCAGCAACTTGGGTTCCGTGTTCCCACAGAACTGAGATCATTCCCAGGATCTGGCCCATCTTAGCCATGCCCAACTCTTGTTCTCAGG
Organism: Ctenodactylus gundi; assembly: GCA_004027205.1. Taxonomy (NCBI): domain Eukaryota; kingdom Metazoa; phylum Chordata; class Mammalia; order Rodentia; family Ctenodactylidae; genus Ctenodactylus; species Ctenodactylus gundi. Next base: position 99,938 of record PVKB01005091.1, on the reverse strand, counting down.
CGAAATCCCAGGCCTCAGACGCTGTGTGAGTGCTGCTTTCTGCAGATCAGGAAGTGGAGAATCTAAGCAAAGTATAGTCTCTCGACACTGTCTCAGATCCATCCCTGACCAGAATGTCAGTGACCGGGAACATCTTGCTCTTTGAAGGTGGAATTTTCACGCAAAATGTCACAGAAGAAGTGGTCCCAGCTGATCGCCTAACCACGCCTAAGGCACATTCCCACCTGTGGGAAGTACGTTGTCATTTGGAGAGGTTCTCAAAATGCTCTCTTCTCCAAGAGGAGAAGCACGTTATTCTGGTATCAGAGGACCAGTCTTGGCCAATTCCACTTGTAGTGTCCATCCTCAATGCAGAGACATTCTGAGGCTTCCTGTATTTCTGACTCTCTGCCTCAGAGAGAGAGAGATGCTCAACTCTCACGAAGCTGAATAGAAACGTGAATGAATTCACTCACAGAGCAGCCTTGGACCAAGGTAGGAAGGGGACATAGAGTAGACAGCCAGCTCCCTCCTCCCTTAAGTGACAACGCCAAGGAATGACCAGGATCCACTGAGATGCACAGGTACATCCAATTTTTAGCCCACACCTGTAGTGACCACATTTCCCACCCTGCCTCGCCTCCCCAGTCCCATCAGAAATCCCTGAGACCACTGTCCTCCAGATAAATCCCTAGGACGCAAATCCTTGCCGCAGGCTCTGCTTATGGTAAACTTAAACTGAGGCGCTTCACAGTTCTTTTGTCCCTTGTAAATGTCATTGATGTTAGCTTAGCCCTCCTTAACCCAATACATTTTAAATTCAGGATTTTTTTTAAAAGATCTTATTGTTTTTAAAATTGAGAAAAATGTTTTATCTGCTGATGGGAGCCCTAAGCAGGATCCAGAGGCAGTAACCTTAGATAAGCCTGGCTCTCGGTCCTAGCAGTCCCCACTAGGCCCAGATTTGTTCTTTAACGCTGCCTCCCTGGTCGCCACAGGAAGTTAAGTTTTGCTACTATTCTGAGGCTCTTCTAAAAAAGACTGCAGGAAAAAATTTGAGGGTTTTCCTTGCATTCTGTTACCTTTTTATTTTCCTGCAGTCTAATAAAGGATACTCCAAATTTGAGGAAGCGTTCTTCTATACTAATTTCAGATTTTGTGATGATTAGTTTCCAATTTTATAACAAAAAAGACTCTTCTGTTGGTCAGCCTGATACTGGCTCACCCATGTGAGGTGCCCTGCACTTATTCTCCCCAAACTGGAGTCATGTTCGACATGAAACCAAACTAAAATTACCCTCTGCCTTCAGTCCATAGTGGAGTCCCAGCTAGCCAACTCCAGTGATCTTGGCTTTTTCTCTCCAGTTAATTAGCTTTCAAAAATAATTGCTGGGGCTGGGGCTCAGCAGTTATAAAGGATTGCCTAGCAAGTGCAAGGTTCTGGCTTTCATTCCCCAGCACCATTTAAACCAGGCATGGTGGTGCACATCTGTAATTCCAATACTTGGGAGGCTAAGGCAGGAGGACTAATGTGAGTTTGAGGCCATTCTGGGCTCTAGAGTGAATACAGGACCAGCCTGGACTTTAGAGTGAAACCCTGTATCAAACAACAAAAATAATAACAATAATCTCCTATTCTTCTTCCACTCAGATCCCAAAACTATGAATTTCATAGGGTTTTTTTTTTCTTTGTACTTTTTCCAGATTTCAACCAATTTTTTTTCTTCTTTCTTATCAAAGTACTGCATGATTCATTGTTACCGTAACCATTTAATCAGGTCTGATAAGAAAACAAACCTAAATACATACTTTAAAAAGTATATATGGCTTAATGTAAAATCAGATAGACATCAAAGTTCTATCAACTTAGAAAATTAGATTTTTGACTAAAAAATAGCATCACTTCTGTTCTAGGATATGGAATCTTCACTCATATCTTTTTGCTATAGCTGCAGGTGGAGCAATTTCCGGGAGAGGGAGGAAGTCCCTTCTGTTGTCCAGGTACCATGTGTCCATCTCTCTATAGAGCCAGACATTGGAAACACACATTCTCCACTTCTCTGCTGCTTCCCTTAGCCCTTTTTGTTGTTGTCGTTGTTGTTGTTGTTGTTGTTGTTGTTGTTATTTTGAGAAAAGTTCTCCCTAAATTGCCTGGATTTAAACTAGTGATCTTCCTGTCTGATCCTCTCAGAGTGCTGGGATTATATGTGTGTGCTCCACGCCAGCTTCCTGTTTTTTTTTTCTGCCTGTTGCAAAAATACAAGTCACTGAATATGAGAAATTCTGCAGTTGATGTCCCTAGAAGAGCAGAGTCACAGGTCCCAGGGCTTCCTTAGCCTTCTCTGGGCTTGGCTTTCATGAGTGAACAGGAAGCAATGAGGCGTTCCAACTACTAAGGAACACATCTTCCTTCCAGGTTCTCTTTACAGCAGGAACTCTGAGCTTAGGATGGAACCCTGCAAACTGGAAACACATCCATCCATCGTAACTTGGAATCCAGGGCAGCCTGGCCAGTTCCCAGCAAAAAGAAGTGAATGGTGAAGGCAGAGTCAGAGGCTGAGACCTCAAGCAAAGAATTCATAAATAGGGGGACAGGATGCCAATGCAGGGTCCCCATGTGGAGCACAGAGACCCTGCAGGTTGCAGGCTGGTGTGCCCTGAGCATGAGTGAAAGGTCCTTCTCTCAGGAGCCTCCTGAGTAGAAGTGTGAAAGGATGGACAGAACTGAGAAGAACCTTCAGAATATTCTATCAGGACCAGACTAAGATGAAAAACTAAAGCTTCCTCTTGGGAAAAAAGTAGAGGCCACATCAATACACCTGGAATT
>PVKB01005091.1:0-97032 GCA_004027205.1 Ctenodactylus gundi | reverse complement strand
GCTCTCTCGTGAGGATTACGGGGCAGTGCTCTGGAGGAGACAGAGGAGAGTTCTGGGAGACTCAACTCTGGCAGAGAGCAAGGCTTGGCCATTTTGACACGGAGGCTCAACATTGCCAGGGGCATGGGAACGTCAGTGAGATGAGTGGTCACGGGGGACATCATAGGGACTGAAGCAAAGTAGCTGGGCCCTTCCTCTCCAATAGGAATGGATTAACTCACATTCCTGGAAAATTCAGAAGATACCGTGGCTTCAGGTGTCATCCTCCACCTCTTGGCTCCTTGTTCCTCTATTACAGCCATTTTTCATTTTTCCTCCAAGTCTTGACTAAGACAGACACCAATATCTTCAGAAATACATACAGAAGGTTAACAACCTCATTCAAAAGCTGTGTCTTTTCCCATTAGTTTCCATAGAATTCCAAGAAAAATAGCCATATTGTTCCCAATTCCAGCTCGTACCCTTTTCTAAGCCAGTTTCTGTGGCAGCAAAATGCGGTATTTCCATTGGCTGGACCTGAATGATGGGTGGGCTTTTTCATCCGAACGGGAAGTAAGGTTGGTTTCCCCCAGCCAGTAATGACTTTGAGTAGTATAAGGTCGGCTTCTCAAGAAAAATGAGGGTACTACCACCAAAACGGTACAAGTCATGCCAAAAGCAAGCATGCTTGCCTATCCAAGTTCAAACCCAGCCCCTCCCTCCCAGATGCACAGAGGAGAGCACCTCCTGCCAACACGAGGCTGCCTTGGCTTTGATGTTCCTCCGTTTCCACACTTCCATTTGCTCTCCTGCCAGAGCTGCAAGTTTGTTTGGTCTGGACAGATTTTTGTGATGCTTCCATGGTGGGAAACAGCTACATCAATAAGATCCACTGTTTTGTTAGCTTTATTAAGTAGCAGAATGTCTGCTCAGCTCCAGTGAGCTGTTTCTATGTCTCCAGGTATCTTAAAGTAGCCATATTTTACCTTTTTTTTTTTTAAACCAGTGCTGACGGGACTGGAGAAATGGCTCAGCTGTTAAAGTGCTTGCCTAGCAAGCACTAAGTCAAGTGCTAAGTGTTGAAGTTCGATTCCCCAACACCACATCAGTCAGACCTGACGTTACATACCTGTAATCCCAGCACTTGGTTAGGAGGCTGAGGCAGGAGGACTACTGTGAGTCCAAGGCCAGCCTGGGCTCCATAGTGAGTTCAGGACCAGCCTGGGCTACAGAGCGAGACCCTGTCTAAAAATAAATATATAAATATTAAAAATAAAATAAATACCCATGCTGACATTTTCACCCAGGTGTAGTTTCAAAGAGCTAGTGGGAGGGTCTCGTGGTGGCACTCCTGTGCCTATGCGTGTTTGCACAGGTCAGTCAAGGTGGCTTCTGCCTTCCATATCTCTCAACAGGTAAGTTCTGCTTGTCAAGCAAATGTGTCTAGTTGCAATGTCACAGGCCTAAGTTTATTAAAAAAAAGACCTACAAAGCTCACAAAATGATATGTTTTGTTATTTCTGCCTTTGTTGTAACTACTTTGCCTGAAAAATATTGACTAAGGAGATGTTAGACAAAATGCAGAGATCTTTGTATCTTCTTTTCTTGCTTTCTATCCCTCCTTTCTTTATTCTTTCAGAAAACTTCCAGTTCTGGAGGTAGAGTAGTATAAGTTCTCCTAATACCATTTGTAATTATACATCATTTGATACTTCCATTACATAAACACATGCCTATATAATAGAAATATGTAAATGTGCATATATAAGTTATAAGTACAGATTTACTATTATGTACATCAGGCTCATTTTTGACATGCACTATTCTAGGAACTCTGCACTTAAGAGCTCTTTTAACCATACAGTAATACAATAAACAAATACATTTCACAGATGTGGAAATTGAAGCAAGGAAGCATCAAACAACTTTTCTAATGTTACACAACTAGTTATTAGAGGAGAAAGGACCTTGGCCAGGTTTCAGAATCGCTACACTGTGCAACATTTGTAAAATAATCACATTTAAAAAGAATCATATGGATTGTGGTTAATATTATAATGACCATGTCTAAGGATCTTATAAGGGGACCATTTTTACCCAAGGAGGGTAGTGAGGGAGGCATGTCTAAGGAAGGGATGTGTGACCTGCGGCTCACACATGGCTTGGAGTTAAGTCAATGATGGGAGGTGAGAGAGAAGAGGAAATGTAGGTGAAAAGCAGAGAAACAACGGGAGAGAACCGGCCCCGAGGACCCAGAGGAAGGAAGGCTAGTGGGAGCTGAGCTGGGAGCAAATTCTATGGATGGATGGCAAGTCCGTTAAGAGCAGTAAGGCCATGCTTGCTGTTAATGTTGTCTACTTGTAGCAGGCAGAATGACAGCTCCTGAAGTACTCATCCCCTGATTGAGAACTTGGGATGTTACTTTACACAGCAAAGGGGCATGGCAGGTGTAATTAATAATGGACCTTAATATGGAGAGCATAAGCAGGAGACCCCATTGGAGGACGTATGTCTTTATGGCAGAGACCTTGCCCAGCTATCCTCATGGAGTAATCAGGCTACGAAGATGAGTCAAGATGATATGACGCTGTTTTATAGATGTGGGAATGATGACAATTCAAGAAAGGAAGGTGGCCTTTCTAGAAGGCTGACACAGCAAGCGGCTAGCATTCTCTTCTAGAGCTTCCAAAGTTCCAGTCAGCCTGCCTGACACCTTGATTATTGCCACTGAGACCCGTCAGACTATGATTCTAGAACTATCAGACAACCAATGTGTGTTATTTGAAGCTAAGTTTGTGACCATGTGTTCATAGCAGGACTGGGGGTGTTTCTCAGTGGTTGAGTGTGTGCTTAGCATGCACAAAACCCTAGGCTCAGTTCTCATACCACAGAGTAAAATAAATCAAATGTGTTAGCATGAGCAATTGAAAATTATTGAAATGCTATTGAATTTTTAAAACTTCATTGCATGATTTTATTACCTTATGTCTCCATGATTTCAAGATTAAGATGGTTAATTTCAGGTGTCAACTATATTAGACAAAGCCATGCCTAGATGGCTGTTCAATCTTTGCTTGTAGATGTGTTTAAAAGAGAATTTTCAGAATAAATTACCATTGTGCTTGCTTCGGCAGCACATATACAGAATAAATTAGCATTTGGATCATCAGACTGAGCAAAGATCATTGGGGGTTTTTTGTTTGTTTGATTTGTTTTGTTTTGTTTTGTTTGAGACAGAGTCTCACTCTGTAGCTCAGGCTGGCCTTGGACTCACGGCAATCCTCTTGCCTCAGCTTCCCGAGTGCTGTGATTACAGGTATATGCCACCACACCCGGCTTAGGTGGTGCTGGGGAATCAAACTCAGAAATTTAGCACTTAGCTTAGCACTTGTTAGGCAAGCACTTTAACCACTGACTCATTCCTCCAGCCTGATCATTGTTTTAATGTAGTGAACATTATCTAACCAACTGAGATTCTAAACAGGACAAAAGGCAGACTAACAGTAAATGTGCTCTGTTTTTGACCTGGGTTTTTCAACTTGTCATGCTGTAGGACACTACAAGATCGACCTCTCCCCACTCATTCTTTTATCTCTGTTCCTCAGACTTTAAGACTAAAACTGAATCACACCCTTGGCTATGCTATATTTTCACAGTGAAGTGGAGGGAGAGATAGAGAGAGATGCCCTGTTGGTTCTGTTTTTCTGAAGAACCCTAGTAGAGGGGTCAAACACTGACCAAATCCTATCGAACTATTACAAACTTTCAGTCAAGGTTATAGAAAGCTAACTGCTGCAGCTTGGATATTGAACTTCACCTAAAGATCCAGGTGGTAAAAACTGGGTCCCCAGTGTGGTACTATTGGGAAGTCATGAATTGTTTAAGAGGTGGGCCTACTGGGAAGTTTGTAGGACACTGGGGGCATGCCCTTAAAGAATATCATAGAAACCTAGCTTCTGACCCTTTTCATAAACTTTTGCTTCATGGCTGTAAGTCCATGCTTAGCATGGAATGACATTTTTCTCTACTACACATTTTGGTCATGACGTTATGCCTTGTTACAGGCCCAGGGCCATACACAACTGATCGTGGATGGGAATCTGCAAATCCAATCTGTGGACCAAAATAAAACTTTTCTCTTAATAAGTTGATCATCTCAGGCACTTGGTTATAGTGATGGAAAGCTAATTAGCATACTAATAACTTTTCTCTGTCAAGAGGTAAATTTTGTCGTAACTCCTCCTGTTGTCATCATCAGCTGGCACAAAGTCTCCCAGCCGTGAAGACTTCCAGGATCCTTGATGATGCCTGGATATATGTTTAAATCCTGGATTAACTTGGATGACCTTGGAGGTGTGAGTCAGCTTCCTGTTGCTGAGTAAATTACCTTAGAAAAATAACTTCAAAAAATTAGTTTGGCTTCAGGTCAGGTTTTAGTCCATGGTTGGCTTGTTCCATTTCTTTTAATCCTGTTGGTAAGATAAAAATATCATGGTGGAAAAGGAAAATTGTTTGCTTTGTGGTAGGTAGCTAGGAAGATGGTGTGGACACTATAAGGAGAAGGGGGAGGAGAAAAGAGGAGGAGAAGAGAAAAGAAAAGAAAAGAAAAGAAAAGAAAAGAAAAGAAAAGACCAAGAAGATAGGAGAAAAGAGGAAAAGCAAAGGGGTCAGGGATGAGTTATATTTCTCTAAGCTACACACCCAACCTTGGAGACCTACGGTCCCCAGCTAGGTTCTACCTTGGAAACTTTCTATAGCCTTCCAGGAGTCCATTTAATTACGGACCTATAAATAGATTAATCCATTGGTGAGATCTAAGCTTTTGCACTTGCTTCCCTAAAGCCACACCTCAAAGCCACATTGCTGCACTGGAGAACAAGCTTTCAACACTTGACTTCCGGGGAAATTTTCAGATTCAAACACTAACATCAGAAATACTGTACGATTCTCCTGAACCTCAGTTTCTCAGCTGTCACGTGGAGGTTTCTACTGGGTTATCATAATGACTTAGTTAAAGAGAAGTGTGACAAAGCTCCTAGCACCACGTAAGGCTCAAATAAAAAAAACAAAAATAAATAAACAAACAAATAAAACTACTTTCCATCCCTCTGTAGCTGCTTCCACTGCTCCTATTTCTTCCAGATCACACGATGTAGTAAATGTTTAGGAAAACACAGCCAGCCACATGAAGTCACTTTAACAATGTGAGTGCCAGGCAAGAGCACAGGATGACAGACAAAGCTTATCCCACAGAAATTCACACTAAAATATTCATAATCATTCTGATACCTGAAGTCTGCCATCATCCTTGTTATTAATGGGAGCAATAGGGATAAACTGTTGGGGAAATGGCATTATTCTGGAGCCCATGAGAACAGAACTATTGGCTGGCTGGACAGCTCTACACACACACACACACACACACACACACTCATACACACACAAACACACACACACACACACACACACACACACACACACACCAAAAGTAATCAAACCATTCCCTTATATCTACACTTTCTATAATTTTCTTTCCTAAAAAAATGGACATAAACCTGGTAAGACAATATCCTAAGTATTCTTCACCATTTCCACTATAAAGGTAGAACCAGGGCTAAGCCAGGCCACAGAGGAAGGCAGGTAAATGACCAATGTCTTCTCAGGTTTCATAACTGACTTTGAGTTCCCTGGGCTATATCCAGGTATAAGGAAATCCTTAAGGAAGAAGCAGAGGGAGTAGTGAGTTTTCATCAGAAGGGAGTGTGAAAAGCCTACTTCAGGTCACGTAGACCATTAATTTCCAGTGCTCGGCATCTACCCAACTATAATGGGCAATATCTAGTGGGCAAAGAATGATGGGTAGGAACGGTTTAGAAGTCTTGAGAATTGTATCATCTTGGGTATAGTTAAGGTCACCTCTGTACCTTCTCACCAGGATCTCCCAGGCCATCTATCCTCTATTTCTTTGCTTTTTCATCCCATTTGCTATATGACTTGCCTTTTCTTATTAGGCCTTTTTGGCTAATGATCCAATTTTTAACTATCTGCCTCAATTCAAAACTCACATCCCTCAAAACACTTTTAGTAATCTACATGAAATGTCTCCCTTCCAAGAACATATTACTCTGGCCACCAGCCTAGCAAACCTGGTCAGAAAAACAAGCACGTATTTTGGGAAAAGATGATTAATTTTTATACTAGTTTCAACTTCCTCTCCTAGCTAGTTTTCTCTGCTTTCATCCTTACACAGGAAGATACTTCTTCCATATATAGTGTCACACATCTCAGCCACAGCCAATCATAATGAGAGATTTGCTTGACACTAGAGGAGCCAAGTTATTAGTGATCAGTGGTCAGTGGCCACTCCGATTCTTTTATTGCCCAACTACTTGATCAGGATTTTGAACTGAGTCAAGTGAGCATAAAACACTAGAAGTGGATTCCAAGCTCTCTTACCAGTGAGCTCCCCATAGCTTCCTTTCCTAAGTCCCATTCATTTAAGTCTCTAGACTTAAACCAGAATGGAATGTCGAACCTTGGACGGCCTACAAAGATTTCATTATTGGCTTTTTAGATGGTCCAGCTTGAGGGTTCCATGAGCAGCAATTGTGAGACTGATCACAAGAGTGAGCTTAAACACTGTGACTACCAATCATGTTTTGTCAACTTGAATGGATTAAGAAACTCTGAGCAAGCTGGGTCCATGATAGAGGCCTAAAACTCCAGCACTCGGGAAGCTGGGGCAGGATGATCATCTATTCAACCCCAGCCTGAGCAACTTAGCAACTTGGTGAAAGCCTATCTTAAAAAAAAATTAAAAATGAGTTGGGGAGGTAGCTCAGTGCAAATGTTCTGGGCTCAATTTTTCACAAAAAAATAAGAAGAAGTAAACAACTGGCAACTGAGCAAGGCACGGTTTAGGGTGTGTCTGTGGATGAATGACATATAGGCCAGCAAACTGAGGGAAAAAGACTTACTCTGGATGTGGGTGGCACAAACCAATAGGAAAGGACAGAATAAAAATAGAAGGGAGAGGAAAGTGTCTGCCTTTTCTAGGAGAGCGCTAGTCTTTACCTTTGCCACTGGGGATGATCTCCAGTGCAGACTCCAGGAGTTGTTCTACAAGGGGCGTCCAGACCTTTGAACTGAAGCTGGTGTCACAACCCGGGTCTTCTTGTTCTGTGGCTGCCATCTTGGACTGACATCGCATCTTGTTTCCCTTATTCTGCCACTTCCACCCACTTGTCCAAGCAGCTACTGGATCCTCCGTCTCTCCCATTTTGGAGAGATACCATTCTGGACTCTTCTTTCTGATCTCACAAACAGCTATAGTGGATCTCCATTTCTGAACATGAAACCTAGGCAGTACATCCTCTTACATAAATTCACATATATGTTTTTTTCTATTAACTTTATTTTTTTTCTAGAGAATGGTAGCTAATACAAAACCAAGTCAAGAAAGTCAGACTTGTGGGATTTACCATATGATCAGCTTTTGTAATAAGAGAAAATCCAGATCAACAGGGCCCCTAGACTCCGACCTTAGAAAGTAAGATTCTGCTTCACTTTTTCTTTCTGGGGCTGGAGACTGAAATTAGGACTTTGTGTATGCTAAGCAAATCATCTATCACTGAGCTGTATCTTCAGCCTAAGAAAATAAGATTCCAAGTGGGAAATTTTTCAAGTGTTCAACTTTTTAGCCTAAACTCGTAGAAAAAAAAAAAATCCACCTAGCACATCTATGTACACATAATTTTTTAAAAAACTTTCATGTCATCACATAGTTCTTTCTCCTTATTACTGTTTCATTTTTAAAATCTTGTTGTATTATGTCGTATTATATTCTATTATCTTTTTAAATGCTGGTTAAGACCCACTAATTTTACAACCTACTTTCTGCCTGCCAATCTATGGCAACCTTCAATTTAACGACACTGAGTTAGCAGGTAAAAGAGAGAAAACAGCAAATTTCTCTTGTGCCCCACCTGCTATAACTCTGGTGAGCTGTGTGGAAAGGCAAGCTTGAGCACAGCTGCCAGCAGCAGCTTTCTCCCGCCAAGTTCATATCCAGGTATAACATATCTATAAGGTGCAGCAAGACTCTACACAGCATGCTTTCACACTGTGAGGGCCCTAGGGGAAAGGCAGCATCACAGCAGTTCCCATACACCCACCCAAACCACTGCACTCTCCCACCACTTCAAAGCCAAAATGATTCTGACTTCTGACACCAGACATGACCGTGCCTGCTTTGGACACTGTGTGCATCAACTCATACAGAACAAATTTCTCTGTGTCTGACTTCTGTTCCGTCAGCATAATGGGTGTGAGATTCTTCCATGTCCCTAGGGCAACTGAGGTCTACTCATTGTCACTGCTGTGTGGTAGTCCTCATTAGGGCTCCACCATTGTTCAATTCCCTGCCTTTGCCCTTTGCATCCATTCCAGTTTGAAGGCATGCCTCTGATGGACACGTGCATTCATTTCTATGCAATATTTATTCAGGAGTGGAAATGGTGGGCTGTAGAATATGCATAGATTCAGATTTAGAAGATATTAGCCAGATGTTTTGCAGACCAATTCTAAAACAAGAAATACCTGAAGGTTCAACTTTTTTTACTTTCAAAATAAAAATAGTTCACAGGGAGTCTCCTGGGGTGTTAAAAATAAATATTCTTACAGCTGGAATTACTTTATTGAAGAGAAGAATGTCTTTGAAAAAATTGTCCTCTTTTTCACCAATGTCCAGGCATTTAGGGAAGCCCTGAGAAAGCACCTTTCTAATTTATCATCTTAAAATCAAAACACACCACCCTGGAACACTTGAAAGATTACAAGTATCTACAACACTACAAGTGCCAACCACACGTAGCCTTTCTGCTTTGTACGCATTTCTCAGACCTCATCTCCCATTTTCAGGCTGGGAACACTGATTATATTTGGAAGTACATTCTTTTTTTTTTTCAGTAGGTAACTGCAAGTATCAAAATTTGGGAAAGGGGCTTCTGGTCAAGATGGTGGCTCACTAACAGAGATGTACAATATCTCCTGGTAGACCCACCTAAAAAGTTGAGAATTTAGTTAAGACCCACCTGTTCGATGTAGCTAGGACAGGGAGGAGTATGCAAACAATTACAAGGAGACCAAGAGAAGATCAGAAATCCTGAAGAAGCATCAGAATTGGAAAGAAAAACCAGCAGCCTCGGAAGCCGCCCCAGGCCGGCTACAAACAGCCAGGAGTCACAGGCATCTGCAGACAGAGGAAAGCCCTCATGCAGCCCAGAACGTCTGGCGGGACTAGGAGAGAAAGGAGTGTCCCAACAAGAGACGCGAGGCCACGGGAAGGTCGGAAATCCTGAGGACATCTCAGAAGTGGAGAAAACAGAGGCTGACTGGGCACGGCCCTGAGCTGCCAGCACCCACAGTCCACAGACGAAGGAAAGCCTGGAGGCCAGAAACTCAGATTGAGGTAAGTGCGGATCTGCGAGAAGTGAGAATGGTCAACAGCTGGTAGCCCCAGCCTCTGAAAAATTAACCTGCAGGTAGTGCATACCAATACAATGGGAGCTCCCCCTAGAAAAGGCCTCCTAAAGCCCCAGATCAGAAGCAGTGCTCAGCAGCCGTAACAGGCAATGACGTAAGCAGGAGCCATGAGGGGGAAAAAAAAAGGAGCCCAAGACTGAACCGATGAGAGTAAAAGAAAGCTCAGAAGAGTGTGCATCATCAGGATTTGGGGTTACATTTAAGCAGTGCCTAGAAGAAACTGGCACAAGAGGGGAGAAAAAGGCTGCTGACCTCCTGAATGGCTCAGTGTAGTGGGAAGCACGTCTGAGGGTGGAGAGCCCTGCCCTCGGGGGAGGGAAGCCAGGGCAGTTGGGAGAGCTTTGCTGAGAGGACGGGGTTTGGGGGGGGGGGTGAACAAGACACTCAGGGGCCATCAGACTGTTAGGTCCACCTTTACTGCCTACTCCCAGCACAGAACTCAGAGGAATTGCTGTTTCTCGCCCCCTCCCCCCCCCACACACACACACAGTCATAAGTTATAGTCCTTCAAAGAAAGCTCTCAGCTAGGCCTTTAAAGCTCAGTCCCTCAACAGCAGAAACTTGGGAGAAAGACAAGTCAATAGGACACCCACACAGATGCCTGAGACCCCAGAAACTAGTGTCATGGGCCCGGAAATAGTGGGACTCATAAGTAATGAAGTCATAAAGCAAATAAATGAATTGAACAACCAGGTCAAGCAAGATATCCTCAAAGAAATGCAAGCCTTGACCAGAAGGCTTAAGGAGGAACTTACTAATCAAATAGTGGTCCTGATAGAGACAAAGTTCACTGAGCATACGGAAGCCACAAATAAAAATTTGACTGAGGTAAATAAGGAAATGCAAGATATGAAGGAATATTTTTGGTAGAGAAGTGGAAAATACGATAAGCAATCTAGATAAAATTCAGAATATTAAAAATATATGTCAAAACAGGGAAAGACAGCTCAAATATTGTGAGGACAGAATTTCAGACCTTGTAGACAAGGTTGAACAAACAAATGCTGTAGTTAGACATAACTCCAAAATTAGACAACAGCAAAGTAGCTGGAGAAAGCTAGCTGATGGACGATTCAAAGAGAATATTAAGTGTCAACCCAGGTTGCTGTATCCAGCAAAATTATCCCTGTAAGTTGAAGGAGAAGTAAAAAATTTTCACAACCAAAAGAAATTTGGTTGTTTTTTGGACAAAGGAAGATGTCCTGGCAGAACAATAAAGTCCTCCCCCTCCACTGATAAGAGCCTTGTAATTTACTAAAGAAATTTTCAACCACTAACCCAGAATTTGCATAAAATACTTCAAGGAATCTTTGAGAGATAGAGAGACAAGCAGCACCAAAAAAGATGGTGGAAAGGAAACATCTAAAGAGAAAACATAACAAAAAATAGATTGGTATTTGAATCATTTGATTGGTATACTTCTAAAACAGTACCAGCTGTTTCATAAAATCTGCAGATCTTCCCCAATAATTATTGTTTTTAATAGTACATAGGTTTGCAAAGATAATAATTATATTCAGCACAGGAAATTGGTATAAAATCTTTAAAAATATGCATGCATGAAGTTAGGGTTGGATACATAGGTAAAATGATAAGCCAAATCTGGCTAAATGTTAGTAATTGGTGAAAAGTGAGTAAGTAATTTATGAAAGCTAAAATTTTTTTGAAATACATAAGAATGCCACTCTACTGCTTAAAGTGTAGTATACTTATGTGATACCGATTTTTGTTCATTGAATGTAGCAATTTGATACAGACTTAAACTCATTTAATGCAACAACTCACTCATTTGGTCATGGATGTAAGTTTATCCTAAGAAAACCAATTGTTGCAATGACAACCTGAATGTCTTTTGAATGTACAAATATTTACCTTTCAGTACTCAGCTAGGGAACTTGAAATTTAACTTCTCTCTCTTTCTCACATTTTCTAGCATGATAAGTTTTGTTGTTGTAGCTCTGTGGCGGGTGAGGCTACATTAAAGAATCTTAACAAAGATACAGTAAGATACAGAAAAAAAAGAACTTTTGGCAAACAACCCCAGTAAAAGGCTCTGCTGGACCCAGAGAAGAGGCATGAAGATATGGCCACTGCAGCCCATCTAGGGGTGAGATACTGAGCTAGTAAGTGGTGATTTGAGTGATAGAGTGAGTCAGATGCAGAAGATTAAATATGTGAAATATTGCATGGTTTCTCTGATTTGGGAAACCCAGAACACAGGCATTCTATAGAACCAAATGAATGTGATAAGGAAAGTATTGGAGGGCCAAAAATGAGGCGGGAAAGGGATCATGATATTGATATGACATGTACGTGCACGAAATACTCAAGTTCATTGTAAACATTATGTATTGCATATAATACATATATATTAATAAAAATGGTGGGGGAGAAGGGGAGAGGGCAAGAGAATGGGAAGTTGACACAATAAAAAAAAAAGATTTGGGGAAGCAGTGCAGGGAGTGGCAAGGACATAATTTTTTATTTTTTTGTTTTTGCTTTTGAGACAGGATCTCGCTCTGTTGTCTAGGTAGGCCTGAGAACATAATTCTTTTGTCAGACACATCAAGTTTTGAAGCTTGGGTCCAGTGACTGATCTTCCGTGCATTTGTTCACCTCTTACGCCCCAGTTTCTCCATCTGCAAAATGAGCATAATAGTGACATTTCTTCATTAAGAGACGTTATTGAGAGAAAGAACAGGCCAGAAGCACTCAATGTTAGTAGCAGCTCCGATCACCACCGCCGCAACCACCGCCATCATCATGATTGTTCTTACTTGCTCATGTAAAAATAGGAGTGGCCCAGAGGGGGGGCACTGGAGGTGGGCACTGGGGGCCCCGCCTCCCCCACCCTCACTTCCATTCAGCAACTGAGCCTCCATTCCGTCTCATCACCCTCGCTTCTCAACAGTAGCAGCAGCGTCCACACAGCAAGAGTCCAAGTCACATCGCACAGAGCCACTAATCCTCTTGGCCCTCAGATGTGGTTAGCAGAGAAGGGAGGGGGCCAGGTGGCAAACACAGGGCAGTGAAGCAGAGCCGTCTGAAGCCTGCAGCCAGGAGCGAACAGGAAACAAATTAGTTCAATCCCGGAATGTAAACCAGTATTGACAGAGACGCATGGAAGAGCCGTCCAAAGAAAGCATGCTGCAATTTCTCATCTAGTTAGCACAAGAATCAATGTCATGGAGAGAGGCCATGGAGAAGACAGCCCACGTGGCAGTGTGTGCAGGCTCTGGAGCCGGGAATGCCTTTTGAGGCTCCCAGCCACATAGGGTGCCGTGGCCAGCTTTAGGAGAGGAGGATTTGCCCGCACATGTATCTGGGGTTACAGTTCAGGGGATCTCCCATTAGGTCCCAGTTAAGACACGTAACACTCTGGGACTTGGAGATGACTGCATCACGGATATTCGTGCCACGCTTCTGTGAATATGTACTGGGGGACGCTAAGGGATAGGGAAACAGTGAGCGGTGGAAGCCAGCTTAGTACTGAGCTCTCATCTGTTTCGTATTAAGATTAACCATTTGGAATCCCTATTTTTTCTGTTTATAAGCAGCTCATTGTTGGTAATTTTATTTGGTTCAATAGGGAGCAGGTTGAACAAGATGTTGCCCAACGTGTCCAAAAGAAGGGCCAGGCAATGGGGAGTGATCCACTTGTCTCTCCTGGGCCCTAGGTCAGGGTACATACCAGAGCTAGGCTATCAGAAGAATAGAACAAGAGTAAATTTTGTCATGAGGTCTTTTCTTATTTGTTCTTCTATTCATTAAGAAGCGTCTCCATTCATTGGTACTGCTCCTATATGCATCAGGTACTGACCCAAATGTGAGGTTATAGCAATTAAGCAGTACTTTATTTAAATTCAGTTGAAATGCCTTACAGTAGACAAGAACAAACCTTCCCCAAGGCCACTTATAGTCCAGGAAGTGAAATAGACATGAAGCGGACAGTGGCGGAAGACTTTATTGCCATTGTGATCGATAGTAGGAGGAAAAGAGTTCAGGCCACCCAGAGGATGTGCTGAGTGCAAAGCCCCTGGCTGGCCCCGAGGAGGTTACAGAGATAACAAAATGTAGCTCAGCACTGCCTACAGTATACTGCACACCTGTCCCGTGGACAGTGTCCTTTCTCTCTCCTGAGCCCAGGCAAGGCCACATGACTTATTTCAGCCATGGAGAAGTGTGGCATCATCAGTCACCTTCAGATAAGAAGATTTGAGTCAGTGTCCTGCATTTTCCCTTCTGCTACAGACACTGCTGGTGTCTATAAGCCAGAGTGCCAGGAGGAAGGCCAGGTGGAACAGAGCACAAAGTCCCTCATCACACGTGTGAAGTGTGAGCAAGAAATAAACATTGTGGTTATGTGCCTGGAAAATTGGGGGTTGTTTGTTTCAGACTGGTTCCGAGTAAGCTTGCCTGGCTAACACAGCAACCATGCTCATGATAATTGAGTCTGATGTGGAACCATATCATTGTGTTCTATAACTCTCTCCAGGGCCAAGCACAGTGTTTTCTAGAAGTACTCTGTAAATAATCATTCAACACAGAACACAGTAATTGCCTTGCGACTGGGCAGGTTAGGCTACCCCAAAAGGACACAGAAGGGAGAGGTTACCTTCAGATCAGGACCCAGGGTATCTTGAACATCAGCAGACCTACCCTAAATGCCTGATTAATGATAACTGCAAGTGCTACTCAAATTATGATGGGGTTGTAATCCAGTCAACCCATCACAGGTTGAAAATACCTTAAGCTGAAAATGCAGGTAACATATCCAATATGCAGAACAGTGCAGCTTAGCTATACTACACAACGTAGCATACAGGTTGTCTCTTCTCCTGATTGTAGGGTTGCCTGGGAGCTTGCCCAAAGATCTTTGGGAGTATTGTACCACATAGAACTAGTCCAGGAAAAAAAATCAAAATTTAAAGTTTTCTTTCTATTGAATAACTATTGCATTCACGTCATCACAAAGTTGAGGACACGTTAAGTCAAAGTTTAAGATTATCTATACTGTTAGGATCACTATTAAAACCCCAGGCTATCTAAGTGGTGTATGGGGAATGGTTAACAGGCAGCTTGGACTGGAACACATCTTTCTTTATATTTGGCCTTCCTTTATATTCCATATTCTAAAAATTCCTACCGGTTGTGGCTTCATATTCTTGAGATCCCATGACCAAAGAATACAATAAATATTTCCTGGTTCTAATTTTAGAAAATTCCAGGGAAGACTTCTCATTGGCTCAGTTAGGAATCACATGGCTCCCCTTGAACCAATCATAGTCTCTAGTTAAGATCCGGCTTAATGGCCCAGCCAAACATTGGTCCTCTCATTCTTCCCAAAAAGACAGCTTCTATTATAGGAAGAACAGAGGTCAGAAAAATTAAGTGAGGCAGCCTCCCCACTTGGGTACATTTTATGCAATTACTTACTGAGTACTTAGGAAAAACATTGTGGTTGGTATTGAGTAGAGATGTAGCTGACATACAAGAAAGAGGGAGGCAGAAACAAGAAAAAAGTCTAATGTAGGTTGAGTCTGGCCCTGCTGCACGGGCACTCCCCCATGATAAACTGCCCTAGAATACACACCTTCTACCAGAAAGCTCTGGACCCCTCCCAGCAGCTGGCTATTACTTTCACGAAACCTTAAAGGAGTTAGGAGCCAGTGTGGCTCACCTCTGAGCCTGAGCTATGCTGGATGGGAACGGACAGAGTTCTGTGAAGTGTGTTGAGCTCTCCTGTATCTACTCTGCACCCATAATGCTGTGCTCTTTCGGCTCTGTTTCCTCTGTGTTCTCAGGAGAGGGCAGCTACTACTGCCCCAGCCTCTTCCTCAAGCACCCTAGGGTAACAGAGATGAAACCACTGACACCTAGGATGTGTGGCCTAACTGCCCATAGACAGAGGTCTCATGCAGCGGGCACTGAAGCCCACTCATGGAAGGCAAGGACAACGAGGACATGCACCTATTGATTCCTGGCCCCTTGAGCTAGCCCAGTGTGCCCAAGGTGATTGTTTAGATTACCAGCCCAGATCTGGTGGCCAGCCATGTCCCAGGAACCTGCGGGCTAGTGCTTGTGTTCCAAGATGACCTTCCCCATGGTTGGCACAAGATGGCTGGTCACCTGAGCCCCCACCCTCAGCAGCCACCATGGGCAGGCGTTTCCAGGAAGCTTCCTTTACCAGCTTCAAGGACAGGCTGGGTTCCATCCCACCCCCGGCATCTCTTCCCTGCCGTGCAGCACCGGAGCCCACCCTCCTCTGGGGGTCACTCTTCCCACCAGGGCAGGCCACGCTGCTGAGGCAGCCGCCTAGGGGCTGTTCCAGCTCCTCACTTGGGTGTTTTGAGTAAATTACAAGGCTCTTATCAGTGGTGGGGGAGGACTTTATTGTTCTGCCAGGGCATCTTCCTTTGTCCAAAAAACAATAACTTGTTGTAAGTAGTACTTTTTTAGGTTTACCAAGCAGACAGACTAATTGTATCTTTTAATCTGGGTCAAACTGCTCTTACTTATTACAAATTGGCTCTGAGTCCTAAAAAGAGGGAGGAAATCTGGGAAACATTTGCAAATAACTTAGAGGCAGAATTACCTTCAGACAAACATTATGTCATGTTGGGGACAAACGCTCATCCTGTGCTCAGCCCAGCTGTGTTCAGGTTGACCCTGAGGAAATCTGGGGACAGAAGATGCATCCCCTCGCACATGCTGCCTGCCCAAGCAACTGTCAGCAGGGAGCACAGATCTGGTGGGCAGCAGGCAACAGCAGGCAATAGCTCCCCCAGGGATCAGTCTAAATCTCCAGAAGCTATAAACTCAGCCATAGGATCTTTGTAGACATGCCTGAGGACCTTAACCTGACCATTTGGGCTGGCCCTCAATGCCATCAAGAGAATATTTATAATGGAAAGGCAGAGGAAGACTCCACACGGACCAGAGAGAAGGAGGCAGGGACAGGTGAGTATGGTTACCAGCCAAGGCATGGCAGTGCCCACTTGGGACTGGGAGAGAGAGGACCTATCTCCCCTCAGGCTTCTTGGAAGACTAGGACCCTGATGATACTTTGATTTTGGTCTAATAAAACCAACGCATGGCTTCTAAACTTCAGAACAGTAGGAAAATGAATTTCTGCTCTTTTAAGTATCCAAGTGCATGGAAATTCAGCACAGCAACTTCAGGGTATTAATGCACTAAACAATGTCTGTTGGTGGCTCCACTGTACCCAAAGAGAGACTTCAGAGACTGAAGAGCCCTCCAGTGACATGGAAAATGTCATGTGATATTGTCCCTGGGTATAGCTTCTATGTTACCACTTCCTGGCTGTGTGACTTTGGACGAATGACTTAACCTTTCTGAATTTTAGTTTCTTCATTAGAAAAGTAAGGATTGCCACACCTTGCCACAACAGTGTTTAAGGATAAAATGAGAGAGGGCACATGTAAGCTAAGGCCTGACATGCCATAGCCTGACCATCAATAGACATTTGAATTATTATTATTATTATTATTATTATTATTATTACCATCATCGGAATCATCATTATTATTATTATTATTTGTTAAACTTCTGTTGACTTCCTAAAAGCTATTCTCAAAATGTTCTGAAAGTCTCCTAGGATATTTTAAGCAGTGCTCAGATCCTCTACAAACTGAGTAATTATCCGTCAGTGAACAACATGGCCTCAGATCACTGGCTCATTTCTCTTAAACCCTAAGTTGTCTGCAGAAAAAGTTTATGAAATCTAAAAGCAAGCCGGAAGGGCACCACTTACAGCAAAGGAGGAAAGAGCAATATTACTTCTCCCAATTCACTAAAAAGAAAGTTGTTTTAGCAACGGCAATAGAAGAATTGGCCATGTCCAAACAGCTCTGGTAATTGTCCTTGGGCTGAGAGGTCTGCATTAGCACCGTCATGCTGTGCTCTCAGGGGCACCCACCTTTGTTATGGTTTGGATCTGGAACGCCCCCCAAAAGCCTCATGTTGGATGTTGTGGATTATCTATGGACAGCGTGTGTTGTTAGGAGTAGGAACTAATCAGAAGGGGCACATCACAGGTGGGGGGCAGAACACAGGCTTATGGTGGATTGTGGGCATATGGCGTACCAATGGGCTTCTTCTGGGAGCCCAGATCCCTCCTCCTAGGACCCCCGGACAGCTGTTCTCTACCAATACCTCCACCCCCGTCAGCCTCCCACTAATGGACTGACCCCTCACAAAACTATGTGCTACAATAAACCTTTCTTCCCTTAAGTTGTGGATGTCAGGCATGGCAGTCCAGTTAGAAAAAAAGTAACTAAGGTAACTTCCTAAATGATTCCATTCTCAGAGCCATAAATTTCATCACTAGAGATGTACAACTTTGGCTAGCTCAAGCACAGGTCTATTAAAAGCCAAACGTCAGTAAGAAGCCAATTCCACCACTAATGCCTTACTGCGGTTTGCAATTTAAATTATTTCGGTGACTTCCATAGGAAAAAGTGTAACATCCCTCCCTTGTTTTATGTTTTTCTTCTTGTTCATCACATGTTCTATGATCTTTCTTGCTTTAGCGCTTGAACATGTTACTCTATCTGATTAAAAAGCTTTCTCTCCCACTAACACCTGCGTCCCTGGGGACAAGGAAAGTGGTCTTCTGCTTACTTCCGCATCCTCTGGACCAAGTTCTGTACCCTGTGTACATCTTAAGCTCCTACATAGATATTTATGAATGACTGAATGAAACCAATTTCAGAACAATGACACTAGGGCCACCACAGGCTTTTGTTTACTAACTTCAATGACAGGAAAAAATACATACCAACATAGGAAAGAGAGAGACTATTGACAGAAGCTGTCAGGTCATTGTGAAGATGAGGCATAGCTGCATGTAAGAGAAAAGACAAGGCTTCAGAGGTGGGCTGCGCAGGGCTGGCCAGCGCTTGCTGCTATCAAAATCCAGCTTCTACATTTCAGTTCCAAAAATCTTTGACTGGCTTCAATTCATAAAGTTGTTGGAAGGTCCAAAAAGATTGCTAAGGTTCCAGCTATCAAATGCACATGTCAGGGCAGACAAGGAAACAAAGGAGTAAAGAGAACACTACTCAGAAGAACGAACTACTTTTCAAAGAGCTGTCACAAAAGCTGCTTCCAACAGCTCCTACTGGATCATATTGGTCCTGCCTACTAGGACCTTCGACGCATTAGCTAGACTCCTTGCTAGCCAAATGTTGCTATGTGTAGTGAAGAAGGAAAGAAGGACGTTGGATAGGACCCCAGCTTCAGCCACAGGGGTCAAGACTTTGAAGGAGGAATCCAGGCAGGGCACTTCTTTTATCCACTCAATGGGAACCCAGTGGAAATTCATTGGATTAAGTGTGTGTGTGTGTGTGTGTGTGTGTGTGTGTGTGTGTGTTGAATAAAATGGCCAAAGACTAATGGGGGTTAATGCACGATGGAGATAAAATGTATCAAATTAATTAATTGTGCTCTCGTATACTTTAATTCTGAAAGTGAATTGCTGAAAGCCTTCTGCCACGGTCAGAGATGTTAGCTCAGGGAAGGCCACCAAAATCTGTGGATCCTCAGCTGGAAACGAAAGAAAGGTGTGGAATTCATGCACATCCATGACATACCAACATGACTTAGCAGAAGTTGCGCAATGTCTTCCTTACTCGACTACGCTCGGACAGAGCCAAGAATAGAGTTACGGAAGTGCTAGCCATTCATCTGTAGAACTGCCCAGCACCTGCCCTTCGCCAGGTGAATCCTGGACCTCTGGGCTTCCATTCATTGGGAATTTAGGACTTTCTGCTCAGCTTCTCTGGTTGAACTTTGTTGTGACCCTTCTAAAAAGAAAGCTTTCTGAGAAAATAAGCCGAAATTATAAATAGAGATTATTATTTTTATTTACAGATGAGAAAAACTGAGGTGAAGCCACCTACTCCAAATAGCAAGGTGACAAGGAGCACTGCCTTCCCTCTACACGACGAGGTCACACCACTTTGAAGTTCTGTCTGCCTTGCCTTGTGTGGGTGTGTGTGTGTAGGGGGTGGGGCGGGCAGTGCCTGTGTCTGCAGAATTCTAAATCTTTCTGAAATGCCATATAACCATACTGAGACAGCTCAATACCACTGAGATCGGTGGAAAGCTATTTTTAAAGCTTGTTGAGTCAGGGCTGGGATTTACTGGAGCACACACATTCTTGTCCCTCTAGTTTAAGAACAAATTAAGAAAGTCATTCAAGAGCACAAGTTGCTAACATCCAGAAAGGCTGAAGGTGCGCGTGCCTCAGGATCCCACCTAATCTCACTCACCCTCCTGTAGATTCGGGAAAACTTCACCCATTTGCCTATGGAGACATATAAAAGATTATTTGTTGCCATAGTGCTTCAGATGGAAACAAAGAGTACTAATCATCGTTCTGTTGCTGGGACAAGATATCTGACATATACAACTTGAAAAAAGGAAAGATTTATTTTGGCTCAGAATTTCAGAGGTTTTAGTCCATTGTCAGCTGGCCCCAGAGTAGAAATATCATGGCAGAAGGCATGGCAGAGAACGGCTGTTCAGCTCATGGCAGCCGGGAAGCAGAGTGAGAAGGTAAGAGAAAAGGAAGGCCAGTGACACCAATGACCCCAGAGGAAAAGCGACAACAGCTAGAGGAGAATGAGCTGAGAAAACAGTATGTTAGTAATCAGTGAAATATGAGTAAATGAGTTATGAAAGTTAAAAATTCTGAAATAACTAAATTTGCCTTTGTGTCTGTCACTTTAAGTATATTTATGTGGTATAGATTTACATTTATTTAATGTAGCAATGTGCTATAGCTTTAACTTTGTTTTATTGTAGCAATTCACTCATTAGGTCACTGATGAAAATCTATCCTAAGAAAACTGATTGATGTAAAGATAACCCTGTAAATGTACAAGTATGTACCTTCAAGGATTCAGCTAAGGCATTTGAAATTTAACATTTTTTTCTTCTTTCCCAAATTTACTAGTCTTTTGAACTATATGCTTATAGTTATTTTCTAATGTAAACTGGTGGATAAGGCCAGGTTTAAGAATAACAACAAAGATATAGCAAAATATGGGGAAAAAAATTTTTGGTAAATTTCCCAATAAAGGGATTGGTTGGATTCAGAGAAGAGGCATCAAGATTTAACTACTGCGACCCATTCGAGGAATAGGAAGCTGAGGTAGAATGGTGACTTAAGTGAAATGACTTAGGTGCAGAAGATTAACATGTTAAACACTGTATGGTTTCTCGGACTTGGAAAACCCAGAACACAGACATTCTTTGGAACCACATGAAGTGATAGCCGGAGTTGGGGGAAAGGATAGGGAGGGGTGGGAGGGTAGAAAAATAGGAAGGGATTGTAAAGTTGATATGATACATAGGTGTACGAAACACCCAAATTCGTTGTAAATACTATGTGTTACATTTGTATATTAATAAAAATAGTGGGGGGAAAAAGAAAGGAGACAGAAAAGACACAAAAAAGAGCCGGAGAGGGAGGAAGGGATGGGGTATGATATGCCCTTCAAAGGCATAATCCATTCACGAGGTCAGCACACCCATAATCCAGTCACCTCTCTGCACCCCATCCCCGAACATTTCTGCATCTTGGATCAAACCCTCGATTTACAAGTCTTTATTTAAGCCAGAACACAAAGTAAGTATGCAACAATAAGTAGGATAATAGATAAATGAAGAGTGGTCGTGACGCTATGGAAGACTGGATAACAATTAGATTGAATCACAGAACTCCTGGCAACAATGGGAAGAATACTTTTCTGTGTTGTTAGGAGGTGAGACCTGGTAGAGGGGTGGGTCACCGGGTCATGACCCGGAAGGGTACATTTCCCTTACTAGCACTTCCCCTGCACGCTCTGCTTCCTGGCTTGAGGTGCCATGTACAGCTTTCCTTCCCAGGATCCTCCACCAAATTGACTGAGACCTCTGAACTGTGAACTAGAAAACCTTTCCTCCTGTAAGTTGTGAGAGTCAGGTATAGAGTCCCAGTGATAAGAAAATGATTGAGACAGATAGGGAAATTCTGAGGCCATATTTACAATGTTTTTTTTTATTTTTTTATTCTCAAGTGACAAGCCAGATATTTCACTGTTTGTGAAAACACTTTCTATGGCTTTTTGATGCTGAAATATTTCAAGAAATGTAATTTTAAGGGAAGGTCATGGTAATTAAATGTATTTTATTTTCTATAAGAAGCGTCACTGAAGGGCAATGGGCTTGACACATTGCCAAAGAGTACAGGATCTGAGAAAAAAAATCTCAGTTCCCTTCAGTGGCCAGAGATGTCCTGTCATGTTGGGTGGTCCAGCCAGGCACCCAGCTACGTGCAGCAATGCCTGCAAGCAGCCAGTACGAGACCCTTTCAGGAGCCACCTGCAGCCTGCCGCAAAGCAAAGCAAGCTCCCTGGGAAGCCATCTTCCTCCAGGTGAATGATGGGATCGCTCCATCTCTGTCACCTGCGTGGAGAAGGAAGTGCTGTAGAGAAGCAGATTAGATCATCCATTATCAAGTAGGCAAGAGACGGACTGGGGAGGTACCTGCTGCTCACCAGATGTTCTGTCAATTATCAGAGTCACGGGGAAGAAAACGCTCGCTTCCTCCTCCCCAGCTACCCAGCCCAGTCTCTCCGGGGAAGAATTAGACAACAGAGAGGATCATGGACCAAGTCCCTCACAATTGGCCTGCTCGTAGGTCAGGGTGGGACATTGCAGGCAGCTGGAATGTGTATTGTTGCCAGACTGCCAACATGGCTAGAAGCTCATCTCTTACAGGTTTCAGCACCTCCCAACAGGGCTATGCTGAACACTAAGCCTTTAACACGTGGTTCAGTGGTTCATGGCTGTCCTCCTCTGAGATCTCTGTTCACTTGTTCCCAGAAGCCCAATCCCAGACAAAGATCTCAAAGGAAGATGAGTATCCTCTCATAACTCACCAAGAAGTATGTGGTAGAACCTTTTTTTGGGAGGGGGGGATGTTCAGACAGGGGGAATCCTCTAGTCCTTACCCAGCGTCTTAGTTTCTTTCTTGTTGCTGTGACTCAATACCCGACATCCACAACTTAGGGAGGAAAGATTTATTGTAGCTTACAGTTTCAGAAGGTCCCAGTCTGTTCAAGGATGGACAGCTAGAAAGTGGTGGGATCAATGGTGGGGCCACAGCTAGAGCTGGAACGGGAGTTCCTGGAGCAGAGATCCTTACAGCATGGTGGAGTAGACAGAGTCTAGGAGGAAGCGTGGAACCAGCCACACGCCCCTCCAGGTTAAACCCTAAGTATCCACCCCTTCCAGCCAGGCCCAGCCACCCAAACCTACCCAGCATCCATAGGAACACGAGGCTTTTGGGGGTCACCCCAGATGCAAACCATGACACTAGCTGCTGAATCAATGTGCACTTGTGGACAATATGCATAAATTCCATGGCAACACAGCTTGGTTACTATTTTAAGTGCCTGAGTCAGGTGTTTGTAGGGATGAATGAAGCATGATTCTAAATGTGTAGTGGAACAGACAGACCCATGGACCACACAACATGATATTACACCAGGCGGCCACAGCAGCATGACATAAATGTAAGGCAGATGGACCCAGGTTGCAGTTCCAGACTTACCACATCCTGCTTAGCGGACCATGAGTAAGTTATGTTTCCATCTCCTCGCTGTCCCCAGAGCCCAGTGTCCCCAATCTAAGAGGCAGGCCTTTAATTTCTGGGAAGATCCCATAGGCAAGGGAAGTGGAAGAGTGTATAGTTCACGCAGAAAGAAAGGCCCAGAACTGTTCTGAAGCTGCCTGGGGTTCGTGCTGAGCTTTGGGATAGGCATCTAGAAGTCCTGTTGGGATCGGTATCATCTAAGCACCTAAAAGAAATGCTAAAAGTTCATCTGGAGGTGGCATTCACCCTGAGGCCAGAACCAAGGGTCAGTGCTTTGCAAATGTTTGCTAACCAAATGGGAAACAGGTCGAAGCCAGGCTGGAGGTGACACTTGTAATCCCAGCACTATGGCAGGCTGAGGCAGGAGGATCACAGGTTTGAGGTCAACCTAGGCAACCTAGTGACTTAGCAAGATACTGTCCCAAAATAAGCAATAAATTTAGACAGAGGGCTAGGGGTGCACCTCAATGCAAAACCTCTGCACCCCAGAACCACAGAGAGAGGGGGTGGTGATAGAGTTGAAGGGATAGCAGGATGGATTTTTCTGAAAAGGACTCTCAACTGAAGCCCTTAGAACAGAGATTTTATCTACTGGTTTGTTTATCTGATAAACATACAATGCTTAATATCTGCCAGACATTGTGCACAGTGTTTACCTGCAAAAATATTTTAAGAATCATAACACCCTAAAGAGGTGGGTATTGTTATCTTTCCAGGCCCCTTAACAAGTGAATCTAAGCACAGAGAAGCTGCTTCCTTCCCCAAGGTTACACAGCTAAGAAGTAGCAAAGCTAACGTTCAAATCCAAGCACATCAGCTTCGGAAAGCCGGCCCACTTCTCTCTCTCTTCATTTTTAAACAAGATTTCTCTCTGTAGTTCAAGCTGGTTCTGAACTCACTACATAGCCCAGGCTGGCAATCCTCCTGCCTCAGCCACCTGAGTGCTGAGATTACAGGTGTGCACGCCCTCCCAGCTGGCGTGTGGTGCCGGGACCTCGCTCTTCCTAGGCAAGTGCTCCAATCACTGAGGTAGGCCCTCACCCCCGCTTTACTTCTCTAGTAAGAAGACTGAAGATGTTCCCTTTGGCTGACTTTTCTTTTACTTTTCCTAAGGATCTTTGAAAGTAGCGCCTCCTTCGGGGCTGGCTGGGGCCTTGGCCCTCCACCTCCTGGATTGTCCGCATCTCCCTCTCTCACGGCATGCCTTTCCTCTCCCACGTCCTCAGTGCTCAGTGGGGGATACTTCTCCCAGAGAGGGTGCACATGCTCCGAGGGACGTGATCCTCTTAGTCTTAGCCCATGAGCCTCTTCATAAGAAGCTGGGTTGGAACAGGAACCAGGACCCGAGCTGAAGCAGAGGCTGAGGTCCTGTAAGCTGAGTGTGTGCCTGGCTGCCAAGCCTTCTGCTGAGAACCATTCCCGGGAGCACAGCTTCTGTCCCCAGGGAGAGTTGTCCCCCTGCCCCTCTGATAGGCTCCATGATGTGATGCTGTGTCTGTATATCCCATACAAAGGTACTTGCCCTTCCCCTTTATAAACTACATCTGACATGAACTAAACCAATATAAACAGCAAAAAAAGAAGAAAAAGAACAAGAGCAAGAAGAAGAAGAAGAAGAAGAAGAAGAAGAAGAAGAAGAAGAAGAAGAAGAAGAAGAAGAAGAAGAAGAAGGAGCTCCCAGGGGCCTCTGCATAGTCAGCTCAGGTGAACAACTCCAAAACAGGTCCAGATCCCAAAGGTGCCCACAGCTCCTACTTGGAATCTAAGAATCTAGTCATCCGCTTCATCATCAAGCTTCCTGAGCCTTTGCCGCAATTCTTATGACCTGATCTGTGAAGTGTTCTTACATCTGTGGTGGCACCTTACACCCTGGGTGCTCTCAAAAGAGACACTGCCTGCCTCATCTCCAGGGCCTCCAGAAAAAGGAGTAAACATACAAAAAAACCATGCAAAAATACAGCTGGTCCACAATGGCTGCTGGTAGTCCTGGGTAGAAAAGACCTGGAGTCACATCTGGACTCACAAGAAGAGACACCTTTGTCAATCACTGATACCTCTGTGGCCATAATACACAACATCCTTGGCATCGCATCTGAAACAAGGTTTCACTCTATAGTTCCACAGCTAAGCCCCTCTTGACCAATCTGGCATAGATGCCTTCCAGACTATTCCACCATTGTATCAGTTAGGATTCTTTGCTTGCAAGTGACAGGATTTAGCTCTACCTGAACCCTTAGAAAAATGAGAGACACGTGGATCAATTAACTGAATCACTCAGAAGTAGAGTTCTCAACTTCATCATCCCTGAAATGAGTTTTCTTCCGTAGTAACTTCATTTTCATGCAGAGCTGTCTCTCAGGGTAAGGGCAACAGTGGCTTCTATTAATGCCCCACCTGTTTTTTATCTACAGTTTCAGTAGATCTCAGAGCTGAGTCTCATTGGCTTGAGTTGGGTCACGTGACCACCTTTAGACCAATCACTACATTCCAGCAAACTGTGCCTGAGTTGCATGGCTTCCCTTGTAGAAGGATAAGTGATTAGAGGTGGAGGTAACTTTTCCTCACAGTCTCAGAACCTGGAGAAGATGTTTGCCAAAGAAAACTTGCAGTGATTTTCTCATAAACTGCAGGGATGGATTCTAGCAGAGACATCGGATGTCCGCCATGACTTCCAAGCAGTCACTCCCGTTCAGTGAAGATATTTGATGCTTACACTGACTTACTCCCTGGTATACCCTGGTCCTGCAGAACTCTTTAAAGAGCCAAGTAGTCCTTTAGGGAAAGAAAACTGTTACCTGTGCTTTTGAAGGGTACTAAATCCTGGCCATTGTGTGCCTTTCCTCTTTTTCATTTGAGGGAATATCATCAAGTTGCTCTGCCAGAGCTGTCCTCTGCCCAGCAGTTCCCCAGGGAAAAGAGACTGGGCCCACAGGCCAGTCCACTAGAGCTGGAGCCGCCCCACAGATTGGGAAGGAAAGTCTCAGAAGTGGTTTTAGTGCTACTGCTCCGTGTTCATGACTTCTCATCCACCAGGTCTTTCTGATTGTTTTCTGTCAGCCAATCAGGATCGAGGTGGGAGGAAGACAGAAGAAAAAGACTGTGCTCTGGCAGATTTTGAATACTCCATGAAACTTATGGGGTCCTGAGTACAAGAGCAATGAAACAGTGTTTTAAGCAGGTGTTTCTGGGAAGAGCATTTACAGGACAGATCAGAGCAGGCAGTCCCACAAATAATGCCTGTAAGTCGATCTTGACTTCTCCTCCCTGGGCTCCCATAAACCTCAATCCTTAGGAGGCAGTTCTTTGCTGGCTCTGTTGATCATTCACATAGAAGGGAGTTCTGCTTCTGCGGATCATTTTTAATTATGGAAAATTTTCAGATATAATCAAAACTGTAGGTAATAGTCCAACAAACCCCCATGCCCATTCCTTGGCTTCAGTGATGATTAACTCTGGGCCGATTCTGTTTCATCTCTTGCCCCACCCTTCCCTGCTCTACCCCCAGATTACTTTGAAGCTACTCCAGATCTCGTATATCTTTAAGATGCTTCGATTGTGAGGCCTTCCAAGAGCCAGAAAGCCCATTCTCCTTGGGAAGAAAGGAATCTGATCTGTTATTACTACGTCATGTAGCAGAGGACGGCTTTGCCCTGCCTCCTCCACAAACGTGGCCCGACTCTCCCAACTCGATTTTATACTTTGCATCTTTATAGGAGCAGAATTACACTCCGGTTATTCTTGTCTGGAAATGCTCGCTCCCAGGCACCCCCTCCACCCTCACCCCACCACCTCGCCTTCCCCCCCTCCTTCTCCTGTCTTCCTGCTTCTCCGCGCTCTTTACCTAATTTCTAGCATCCCTCTCCCCGCTTCCCTGCCTTCAAGACACAGAGATGGCCCACTAACCCACAAACCCACGAGAGCCTGAAAATTTCTACTTCCAATTCCATAGTCCCAACTCAGGGACCTCTGTCCTGCGCGCTGTACCAGCCTGCGCATCGCTGCAGAAGCAGGACTCAAACAGCGATTTGGCTTCTCACATAAACACAGGCCGACCTTGCACTTTCCAACCGCCTTATCTCTGCAGCAGCCATACCCCTCGAAGAACTCATAAATGCAAAAGAAAGTTGGGAAAGAAAAAGAAAAAACTAACGAAAATTATTATTATTACTGAAAGAGCCAGAGAAAGATAGCAAGGTTCTTCTAAAGTTACAACACCATCTTTAGCAGCTGCAGGGCACATTAAAGCCAGGAGCCGGGGGAGGGAAGATAGGGTATATTTCAAAGCTGACTGCTGCAGGAACAGAAACCGAAGGGGGTGTTGTGTGGGATACGCCAAGTGTTTGAAGTGGACGAGATTTCTAGCATGTTGCCTTGATGCCTGTACATACTTAATAACAGATGTTTGCTCTCTCTAGGCAGATAATCGTCCTGTTGGAAGGTTGACTTGACCTGCACGAGCGGTCCGGCTCCGCGCGCCACGGCAGTAACAAACGATCGGAGCTTCTCTCGTTTTTACTGGGGGAATGCTCAGCCACGCTTCCTTTTAAGCACATAATTACTCGGCGGCAACCGAAGCCCATACATTCCCCTCTCCTAATGGCCACTGAGCCATTCAGCCATAATTTATGGGGACAGGGTTCAAAGTTTTAATAATATTTGGATAATATCATTGCCCACATGTCGGTGGCGTGGTGATAGATAGAGGAGAATGGGCTCATTTCGATTCCATGCGTGACATGTGCGCATGTTAACGACTGGGTGCCCGGCGTGGCCTTTATGGAAACTGCCACCAGGCCATCAGCTCATGAATTATAGATCTAGGCATGAAGGATTATAAACAGCAGTGGGGATCACATCGGGTTGTTGTTCATGAGGAACTGTCCTGTTAGCGCCTCTTCCTTATGCAGATAAATGAATTGCAGGGAATACCAAAACGGCGTAAATAAACCCTTAGTGGATAACGTATTAGCACATCAACATAAAAAACCCAGTAGTGACGCCTGCTCAGAGATATTTATGTTCATACTCTCTGCTCAAGTGGCTCCCTGGTTTTTTGGCTTCTTACCGCTTACCTCATAATTCCCACATGCTCACAGCGCCTCTGGACACGTTTCTCCAACGCCCTATGGAGCCTCTTGACATGCATACACAGATTTGCCCAGAGAATCTAGGGAGACCAGGCAGGTGAGTTATGAACACCCGTCAAATTCTAGGAAGACTTAGGGGTGATTTGGGAACATTTTAAGGTACCCCCAGAACAGAGACCACATTCTGGCAAATGCAGATGGACAGAAGAGGCATGGATATCCCCCAAAATGTAGAAAGAAGAAATGTGATATCAGCCACGAGTCAGGCAGAGAAGAGCCTTGGAAATGATCACATTCAACTCAAATACTCAAGACAGCAGGTGGTAAAATTGAGGTTCAAAAAGAAGAGGGGACTCCCCCTAAATTGGAGGACATGTTGCCAAGCCAAGATTCTAGACTCTCAAATGCTATGATAGCTGCCTTCTCTGACCTGAGTGTTTCTCTCCCCAACATGTAAACACCGAACACTAGTTCCAAATGACAGCGTTAAGACCAAACCAACGTTTGCCAACTTCCTTCTGTTAATCTAAGCTGACTCATCCTGAACTCTTTGACAAGGTTCGCATGCCCGTGCAGTCGTTGAACTACATACTCGATATCCATTTAATCTGAAAGATTTATTTGGGAAGAACAGCAATTATAGCTACACTTCAGAATAAGAAAGAAATGGTGAATTTAAATCTCTGTGACTAGCTGACTGGAGTTCTAAATAGCTTCCCACACCCAGGTTTCATCTTGAGCCCCAGCTGGCCTTGGGCCATCTTGCAGAAGGTGCCAACCGGCCTGTGTATCTCCTGGGAGAGGCTGTAGAGACCACTTTTCTCTTTACAAAGCCTCTAAGGATGTATTTTCTCCCTTTCTCTTGCCTGAAGAAAGGAGGTGGCCAAAGAACAGTGACTTTGATTTGGCCTTAATTTTTTTTAAATTATCACTTAAAAATGAACTTTCTTTTGCTCACAGTTTTATGATTTTCTAGCACAGACACAGAGCTCTGTAACTGCCATCACAATCAGGATGTAGAACGAGTGATCACCCATACCTAGAGCTCACTTTCTTTTCTGCCAAGTAAGATTCCATCACAAACTCTTGACTTCAAATGAGGTGAGCTCTGATCTCTTTATGGGTGGCAATGGTGACCATGGGTCATGCTATGGTTTGGATCTGAAGTGTCCCCCCAAAAAACGTCATGTATTTGGACTACTGGGGTAACTGTGGAACGGGTGTTGTTAGGAGGAAGGGCCTGGATGGAAGCGGTAGATGTTCAGGATTTGACTTGGAAGAACTGTGTCAACTTTTTGAGCGACGGGGGAAGGGACTCCGGGCAGAGCTTGCAAGTGTTTGTTACTGACTTGTGGGTGAGGAAATGAGGGAGGGGCATCCACCCTGGGTGTGGGTGGCCCAACTGGCAGCTTAAAGTACCTAAATGAAGGGAGAAGAAACATTCTTACAGCTTCTTCCTGGGAAGCTCTAGCCTTGCTTGAGTCCCCAGACACAGGGGAGGCACCTGCTGCATTTCACTTTCTGTCTGCAATGGAGTGAGCAGCCCTCTACTTTCTGCCGGGTGTTTCCACTGTTGAGGGCTGCCCTAGGAATGGACTGTGTGAGACCTTCTGAAACTGTGAGCTAGATAAATCCTTCTTCCCTTAAATTGTAGATGTTGGGTATTCTGCCACAGCAACAAGAAAGTAACTAAGAGGGGTCATTAGCTGCCTGGAGCATCAAATTCTATCTTGCGTTTTACTGTACAGCTCACCTAGCCTCTCAATAATCACTGTGGTTTGAATTTGAAAGTATCCCCCCAAATTCTCATATTGGAAGTTAAGTCACAAAATGTGCACATTAATGACACTTGGAGGTAGGGCCTTGGGAAACAATTAGGATTAGATGAAGTCATGAGGATGGGGGTGGGAGGTAGGAAGTACCCTTTGGCAGCGTGGGTGGTTTTTAAGAAGAGAAACCCCGACTAGCTCTGTGCTCTGCACCACCATGTAATGCCCTGCCCTGTGTCATGACACAGCAGGGAGCCCTTTCCTGATGCCAGGCAGATATCAGCTTCATGCCCCTTGGGGTCCCAGTCTATAGCACCATGAGCCAAAGACACTTCTACTGTTCTTAAATGATCTGGTGTCAGGTTTTGTCATAGCAGCAGAAAACAGACTAAGACACTAATCCAATGGACAGCCCTTAACATGACGTCCAGTCTGCTTACAAGGAAATTAAGTACAAAGAGATTGCAGAACTTGCTCAGGTCACAAAGCAGGTAAGTCAAGAATCACCTAGAAGCTTGGAACAGGCTCAGATATGTTTTTCTTGATGTCAGAGGATAATCATAAATGTTTCTCATAGACAGATAAGAAATTTCAACCCCCAGGGATATGAGTAATAACATTCCCTTGAGAGAAAAGACTGTGCCGGAGATTGGGATCAGTCAATGATATCACACCAGAAGGAACATGAGGATGGGGCGGGGGTCCTCGTGACGAATGCCACTGAGGACCACTCACAAAGTTTGCACCACCCCACCTTCATACCTCCATGGGGAAGAGAAGAAAATAGAAAAGCACAACACGTGATCTGGATACGACAGCAGACAGGCAGGAGAGATCCCAGTCCCCAGCCATCCAGCAGTCCTCAGAGACTAGGAGGGCAACCAGACCCAAGAAATCAGAACTAATTGCTGTTAATCCAGGGAGTGCCAACCTCCGAACTCCAGAAGAGCAGTGGAGACACTGCAGTGACCTCTGCAGCCATTACTTCCTACCAACATAGCTGCAGGATCCCAGGAGTCGTTCATTCTGTATCGTAGATGCAGGGAAACTGAGGCTCAGGGCAAGAACAGACTTTTCCAGAGCCACATGACAAACCAAGGGCAGAGCCAAGATTATAAACCAGGTCCCTTCCTCCTCGCCTCTGTTCGATTCTCCACTCAACAAATACTGAGCGTCCTCTGTGCCAGGCACTTTCCTAGAATTGGGAGGCAAAGGATAACAGGACATAATCCTTTTGCTGGGGATGTGGCTCAGTGGTACAGTGCTTGCCTGGCATGTGCAAGGCCATGGGTTCCAACCCAGCACCGTCAAGAAAAAATATAGAGAAGAAAGAGGAAAGGCGGTCCTTGTATATGTCGAATTATAGTGTTGGCATGGAGAAAGGAGGATATTAAGCAAGCAATCACAGCAAATAAATCATTTTAAGTTGTAGTGAAGATTACGAAATTGTCTGGAGACTCCTGAGCAGGGTGGTCCCAGTGAACCCCCTCTGCTTCCTTTCCTAAAGCAACAAGAGTCAGGTGCCCATAAGTGGTGAAAGTTACCATTCTCCAAACGTGATTTAGCGCCCCACCTACGTCTACAATTTGACAGCTTCTTATCAGAGATGCTGAACGCTGGCTTCTTGGACACTTTTAATTTTTTTGGTGCTGGAGGCTGAAGCCAGGGCTCCATGTGTTCTAGGCAAGCACTCGACCTCTGAGCTATATCCCTGGATATGCTAATAATTTTTGGATATGGTATAGCTGAGGCAACTGGTCCCTGGGGTGAGGGGAGAACACACTTTCCCAGAAGTTTGGTAGCATCTGAAAGAGACATCTTTACTGGAATCCTGCGGTCCACCTTAAGGAGGGTTTTTAAAATGTCAGGAAAGGGAGTTGGTTAGAATACTTGTGATGGTTTAGGTGGATGGAAGCGGCAAGGTCAGGCTTTCTGTTGAGTTGATGGGATTCCAGGTATTCTTGTAAGGAACAATAACTTTGCCTAGGCAAGCATACTTGGTGGAGTAAAAGTGTTATACTAAAGAAGACAAAAAAGTAAAGTTGTATTATAGACAGTACGTTGTATAGGGTGGACAAATTCTCACAGAAGCAATACTTGTTCATTCTGAGACAGTCAAAGCAATAATAGTAATGATATTATCTGCCACTCCGTCACAGTCATGTGTCTTGATATGGTATAAGAAGTTATAGATTATAGCTGCTGACTCATGGGAGGGCGCAAGACTCTTAGTCTGAGCCCTCTACTTTGAAGCAGAAAAGCTGGACTTAAAAGATCAGCTATCCCTGCTCTGCTCTACTGCCGTGCAACTGAAAGAAGAGAAGATAAAAATCATGTTCTCACCATTGTCAACAAATTTCAGCCTTCTGGTGTATCGTGGTTTGGACCTGGAGTGTCCCTGAAAAGCTCATGCTCCTACGGACACGGTGTACTGTTGTCGGGAGGTGAGGCTGGGCTGGGAGGGGTGGATGCTTGGAGCTTGACCTGGAGGGGTGTGTGCTGTTTCTGCCCCTCCTCCCAGACTGGTCTCTGTTCTGCTATGCTACCATGAGGATCTCTGTCTCCAGAGCACTGGCCTCAAACCTAGCTCCAACTCCACCACGTGATTCTACCGTTTTTCAGCCACACACCTGTGAATGGACTGTGACTTTCTGAAACTGTGAGCTAAAATAAATCTTTCCTCCTTGAAGTTGTAGATGTTGAGTCATGGTAACGAAAAAGTAACTAAGACATGGTGATTGTTTTTTTGTCTTTTTTCTGTAAATATGTGGCTATGGATTTATATAATTTTAGTAACAATGCAATTATTTTTATTCAACTGTCCCTAGTTCTTTCCATAATTTATAATTCATATTTTCCTTCTTTGCTGGGTCATATCCATCATTTTCTGGAAAAAGCACTGCAAAACAACCTTTGGAAATCCCCCCCCCTTGCATTCTGAGCCCAAGTCATTAAAATATAGCTTTCTGCTCACTCTCTCCTCTCCTGTCAAGGAATGATCATATGACCCAGGTCCAGCCAACTAGCTTGGGCATGAGTTAAAGTGATTAATTTCAGATAAACATTTGATGTAAGTTAGGTCATGAAAGTTTTTCTGTAACTTTTTCTGAACCTACTAGAGAAAGATGCCTACTTTTCCCTCAAATAGCTATGTGTGAAGATTGGACCAAGTTAAAGTTACAGGTGGCCGTCTTTGCTATCAGCAGAAGTCTATATATAAAGGACCCACAGACAACAAATCAGAGCCAACATACAGCATTGCAATAAGTCGCCTGAACTTCCTGACCCAGCTACGCCTGAAGCCTTTGATTCTTTTCAGCTCTGCAGGCATAGAAGTCAATGAACTTATTTTGTGGTGTGAGCAAGTGTGAATCACATTCTAAAATCCACCGGCTTTTTCTAGTCATTCTGAGTTCTTGAATCTCACAGCTAAGGCTCCCCTGTTGAGATATAGTGCTAGAACCATCAGCAGCAACTCACATTTCCATCAGCACCACTCCTTCATCAAAATCCTTCAGCGGAAGTTTATACTATGTAAAATTTGTGCTGCATACGTTGCCTAGTTTGCTCTGAATGCTTTTTTTTTTTTTTTTTTTTTTTTGCTCAAGTCCCACTGGAGAATTGTACCCCAGACTGAAAGGTTCAAGTTGAGAATCTTCTCGGCAAAAATTAGTGGACACCAGCCACTTCTTCCTCATCTGCCGCCACCACCACCAACAGCACTGCTATCGTCACCTCCACCAGCACATCCGCCGGCACTATCGCCACCACCCCCCACCCCCCGTGATCGTCAGTGCTTTCAACAGTAGCCACCATCACTACCACCTCACACTCATCGCTACCGTGTCTCCTCGGCCTCCATCTACCCTGC
This sequence comes from Ctenodactylus gundi, assembly GCA_004027205.1. Taxonomy (NCBI): domain Eukaryota; kingdom Metazoa; phylum Chordata; class Mammalia; order Rodentia; family Ctenodactylidae; genus Ctenodactylus; species Ctenodactylus gundi. The sequence continues at coordinate 63,117 of PVKB01005091.1, read as the reverse complement.
AGTGATTGTGTCTTCTTTGCACCGCTTCCAATGGGCTATGGCAGTACAATGGTTACATTAAGCCTGGGTATACCGTGCACATATATATCATGCTTCTATCATATTTGAGATTATCTTTGCTTGCTGTATATTCACTACCTAATAAGCCCATTACTAGGTCTAAAATAAATTACTTGTTAAAGTTGTTCCCAAAAAATGGGCCATTGCAGGACTCTGAAGAGGGCTTTGCAGATGACCAGTGCTCTCACTGACTGTAGGCTCTCTCAGGGCAGAACCTATCTGATTTAGCTCTGAGCCTCCACCGGCTTTGCACACAGCTTGGCCTAGAGCCAGAATATAGGCAAGTTACATTTACTGACTAATGAAACAAACGACTGTTGTGGTGAACCCCAGAGTTCTGTGCAGGAGGGAGAGGGGCGCTCCGCTCCCTTTCCACTGGCCTTAGGTGCATTTGTCCTACCAGGCTTGTGCAGTCCGATCCTTTGCCATGTCTCAAGCATTAAGCTGATGATAAGGCAATTCATAATGTCCTAATAATCATTATTATCATAATAATAATATCTACTGATCTATGGCAATCGTTGTGCCTAGGGACAATGAGCAGGCCAAGTTCCAGTATTGGGGGAATTTCTTAGAGTCAGGATTCAGCCGTGATTCAAGCTCAGATACCAGAGTCTTCCACACAGCCCAGAAATCAGCTAATATTTGTTAAATAAAATGAACTTTACTTCCATATACAGGCTGAATATCCCTAACCAGAAAAGCTCCAAAATTCAAACCATCTGAAGCATTCACTCTAAAGGACAAGTAGACAGTCCACATCTGACCTCATGGGATGGACTGTGGTCAAACAAAATACACTAAAAGTATTACAAAATTATTTTCTATACATCCTCAAGATGCCTCATCATGTATACAGAAATACTCCAAAATCGCCCCCCACAAATCTAAAAATACCTGTGACTCCCAAGCATTTTGAATGAGGGAGACTCTATCCATATTTGCTTGTTAACTTTAGGATTAAATCCCCTCCACACGCACCATGGTAGTTCTCAGGTTTCAGAGCGTATCCCAGTCGCCTGGAGGGCTTGTTAAAGCACAGCCTCCTGGACCCTCACCGCTGCGTCTCAGACCCACAGGTCTAGGATGGGTCCTCTACTTGGCATTTCTAACAAGTCCCACGGTGACGAGGACACTGATGATGCAGGGACCCCATTTTAGGGAGCACTGCCCTGCCTGGGGGAGGTGAGGGAGAAGGAAGTGGGGCTTGGGAAGAAGCCGCAGGGAAGGGCACGATGTCTCCACCGCGCCCTCCCCCATCCTGGTCCTGCAACCAACAAGGCGGGAGCTCTCCCAGAGGGGTGAGGCCTGCTGGGACTCCACTTGGGACGGGGTGAATCCTCTGGGGGCCTCCTGTTTAGCCAACAAACAGAGAGACTAAATCCCCAACCTGACCTGCCTTTTCGCGTAAATACTTGGCAGGGCCGCCTGTGTAAACAGGCATTGTCTCCTGGTGGATTAGGAGTGAGCAGGGACTGCGCGGGTTTTTTCTTTCCTTTTTTTTTTTCCTTCACTGAGAAAAGCCATTAAGGGATTAACACCCCGATTTATGAAAATGGAGAATGATAAAGGAACAATAGGTGACAGCATTGTGTAAGCGACATTGATTCATTTCAGAGACAGGGCTGTTAACTGGGAGGAATGGAGAAATAAATGGAACAATGAGGAGATGCTTTTACCAGCTTGTCATTAATTAGCCCGGAGTACAATTGTTTTATTGTCCTTTTTGAAAAATACAGAATTGGTAGGAAAATACAAGCAGTGAGCAAATCGATTATTCTGTGTCGCGGGCTGACATCTGCTTTCCCTTTTTCTACTGAAGCTTTGCCTCCGGAAGTGGCTTCCACGGGGAGGAAGGAAACTTTTCTCTGGCGGAGAGATCTTGTGGGGTGTGACAGCGACACCCCTCTCCCTCGCCAGGGGACACCGCTTTTCTTAGCCGTGGACAGCACCACTGGGGTCGTTTCCGGCTCGGGGCAGCGGGCAGTGGGGGCTGGGGAGCGGGATCAGCGCACTGCCTGGGAGGTGCCTGGCAAGAGGCAGGAAGAGGCGAGGTGCGGAAGGAGAGAGGCGCTCCTGGGGACAGCGAGGCGGCACAGCCGCCCCCACCGGTTAATGGCCCCGGGTCGCAGCTCTCCGCTCCACGCACTGATTTCCAAGTAGGAGCTGCAACGTGGGGGAACTCTGCCCGTGCAGGGATGCCCAGCGCGAGCGACTCGGGCTCCCAACAGGCTGAGCGTCTTGAGGGCAGGTCTTTGCTAGAGCCACAGAAAAAGGCAGCCCTTAGTTGGGGGGGAAACGTGTTTCGGGCTCCAAGGGCGTTCGATTAAGTCTTCTGCGGGCTCCTGTTAGCCTGAGTTAGAGGGGAAAGGCGTGGCCCGGGCTCAAAGTGATGGAAACTCGGGAGGCCATGGATGCGCAGCCCGCTAAGGCCCCAGCGGGGCACGTGCGAGCTGGACCGTCCCGGGGAGGTGCAGCTGGAGACGGGGAGAGAAGCTGTCTCAATGCGAGTCCTGTTCCTCCCTCCATCTAAAAGAGCCTGTTTGCAAATCTGAGCACCCGTGTTTGGATTCTAGGAAGAGCTGCCCAACTGGGCTGCTTTAAAAGCCCAATGGCTCACAAAGGGTTAATAGCACTTACAAAAGAAAAGGAGCCCACAGAAGCAGTTTGCTCGCAAGGAACCCGTAAACAGCTTTCCCATTGTCCCGGCCTCCTGTGACTAGTGGGCATTGTTCGGCCTTTAATCTGGAAACACTATAGATATAAATATCGCTATCTTTATAGCATTGTATCTTTATGCCCAAGATAAAAACAAGGCATCTTTATATCTCTGACCTCTATAATGACATAAAGATGCCTTTATCCGGGAAGATTCTATACGTCTTACATAGGCGTGTGGACCCACGTGGACGCTGACGCATTCATGCCACTCACGCACTGTCTCCTAGGTGCCAGGCACTGCCCTGGCGCTGGGCACCCAGCAGTGGACACACAGAACTCACCCCCGCCTCCCACTTCCATTTCCCAGCAAATTTAAACTACTGAGTGAAAAAATGAATAAACATGTGGTCATAGAATAGGCCAAAGAAAAATGCATGAAAAAGCAGCAGGTGTTGGAGGCAGAGAGGGTGGTGGCAGTGGTTGGCCAAGGGCTCACTGAGCAGGTGGCAGCTGGGCAGGGATCTACCAGGCCGCCGCCCCGGGGGAAGGGTGATCGGGCACAGGCGAAGGCTGGGAGGTGCAGAAAGAGCCAATGAAGCTGGGAGGATGGGCAAAGTGGAGCAAGGGCAGAGGCAAGGCCTGGGGGGACAGGGCAGGATGGGGACCGAGCGGGCCTGTGGGCTACGCCCTAGAAAGGGGACTCACATGTCCTCTCTGCAGAAGGATTCTGGAAAAGTAGGGCACATTCTGATGCGTGATGTGACAGAGCACTCCCACGTGCATTTTCTACCCCCCAAACAGGCCACACAGCTCAGGTGCTGCAGGGGCTATCAGATGACAGTGTAAGCAATAGAGGCTGGTGGGGAGTGTGGCAGCCTGCCTGCGTGTCTAAAGGGACAGCTTCTACTCGGGTCTGCTGCTTATTGTACTTGAGCGATGCAAGCTTGGAATGGTCATGTCATGTCAGCTATAAAGCAAGGCTGGAGACAGACAAGAACCACATGTTCACTCACACACACGTGCACGCACACACGCATGCGCACACACACCCACACACAAACAAAAGGCATCCTGAATGTAAAACTGATCACTAGTGGTTGGGACGGGTTGAGAGGCAGGTGGATGCTAGAGGAAGGCTTGATTGGTGAATGCGATAAGTATGCATTGGAATATCACGCTGAACCTCATTCATAAATACCATTAACACATGTACATCAAAGATAAAATATTTTTAAAAAGCAAGGCTTAATTATTTTCAGTGGATTGTTCTGATTTTAAACTGTATACATCAGTCCCTCCCTGGCCTATGGTTTTGTGTCTCATGGTTTCAGATGTCTGCAGTCAACCATGTGCCATAGTTAATGGAAAGTTCTAGAAAGAAACTATTTGTATGTTTTATATAACTTTTGTTATGGTATATTGCTACAATTGTCTTATTTTGTTGTGAGTTATTCTTGATCTCTTCCTGTGCCCGTTGATCAGTAAACTTTATCGTGGGTGTGTGTAGGGTCCAGTACTATAGGCAGATTCAAGCATTCCACTAAGGTCCTGCGATGTAACCCAGTGGATCAGGGGGAATTATTCTACAATTAAACAAAGCAAACTGGAGGCCAGATTCACCACAAACCTATTGATTTACACTCTTCGCTCAATTTCTTAAGAGAGAAAAACTCCTACAACACATCTTCTTGTCCTTTATCATTGGGCTGCCAGGACGCTCAAGGTCGTATTTCATTTTCAAAAGCTCTAACTCTACTGCAAAGAATTCTTGGCCAAGACAACTCCTCTCTTCTTCCAATTCTCATATTTTAATTTGATTTTTTTAAGTCCTGTTAGAGATTGTATGCTTTTTGTCATAAGAAACTTCTAATTACGTTGAGTAAAGAATAAATTCTAGTAAATGAAACGGTAAAAGAAGAGCTATTATAGCCAGTATAAATTAGTAATTCGGGCATGATAGGTGTCAGGGAGGTGAGCACGGAGGAAGTAGCTGCTGCCTGCCGCTGTGACTGCTGGAAAGGCGCCTCAGGCTCAGGCCACTGAGAACTCACACAGACTTTTAGCTCTGGGAAGAGAAAACATTTGCAACCCATGTGCCGATTCTGATCGGTTGGAAATCCCGCCGAGAACACTTGGGCTATTGAAAGAACAGTCACCCACAGTTGTTCTAGCACCTATCTCAACATAATAAAACTTGCAGAAGCTCACTTATTTGTAGAAAACGGCATGATACTTGGACATGGCTACGCACTCTTCCAGGTACTTCACACCACCTCTAGGGGACTGGTAATCCCAAATGCAGTGTCAATGCTCTGGAAGTAGTCTACGTACTGTATTGTTTGGGGAATAATGGCAAGGAAAAACATGTTCAGTGCAGGCACATTTTTTTTCAAGTATTTTCAGTCCACGAATGATGGATTTCTTAGATGTGAAATTCATGGATACAGGAGCTGGTATAATCAGTTATATGATCACTCGACTTTGTTCACTCAATCATTGTTGTGCTTTTTCAGAAGGTCACCTGTGGACCTGCTCACAGTGCTGCCAACTGTCTTGATCTAGGGCTCACACGTCCTCTGCCACCGCCTCACTTCACCACACCAGGCCCTGTCTCATGAGCACACTTCTGTCTTTCACTGTGCCTGGCCGTTGCCAAGGCTCAGCTCACCTCCAAGTGTCATTCCTTTCCTTGCTGCTGCTCTGGTCCCGGGTCTCCCACTGGCTAAGTCTGTGTCCCAAGCGGGGAAACAGGATTATCTTACTGAACTCTGACCCTCCTAAGGTGGTCATGATCACCTGCCTAGAAAGGAGATTATGTCTTGTGGGCAGGAAGACTCACAGAGAGCAAGGTCCAAGCCAGCAGATCCCAAGACTGCTGGCAACAGAGGCCACAGCTTGTCCCCAGCTCTGCCCTGTGGGGGTCCTCAACAAAAAAGCTTCTAAGAAGCTAACCAGCAAGTGGTTGAGCCATCAGTCTCAGGCCTTGGCCATGCTTTGCACTAGACTATGCAGATCCTGGAGCAACGGGCTCCAGGTCACCACGACCCCCAACCGCAGCACAGAGGTTGGCCCAATGGGGCACTCGGGAGAGGTTTGGCAGGTGAACAAAGGCCATTTCAAATTCCAGTCTCGGTTCCTCTGGAAAACAGCCCCAATTGCCACTTTTCAACCAATATCTTTGCTTTTCAATCAGTGTAAATGAATGAAAATGCTTTCATTGAGTTCTTGCAAAAGTGAATGATTTACTCATGAGTAATGGAAAAGAGAGGACGTGTTATAACTGAATTTATGGCCGGGGGGGGGGGGGGGGGGGGGGGGGGGGGGGGGGGGGTGACAGAGATCTGGGTCCTAGAGCCTTTGCATTAGGTTAGGACTCAAGTCCTTTTCTAGTTTTCATTTTGAAACAAGGTCATACCAGGCTGGGCTCAAACTTACAATCTTCCTGTCTGAGCCTCCCAGAGTGCTAGAATTACAGGTGTGTGCCCCATGCTCAGCTACAGTTGGAACTCTTTGCATTAGTTGCCAGGTACCCTTATTAAGGGATGTAAAAAAAAAAAAAAAACAGGACAGAACAATAAAAAATATATATACTGCTCAGTGAATGGAACAATGCCAGGGACCAGAAATCCTGATTGTGCTGGTATCTCAGCCTTGGGATTAAAGAGGTTGCTCAGCACTGCCTCATAAGCCAGTCGTCCTAGGTTCAAAGCTGGTTCTGCCACATCGGTGCTGTGACAAAATGTCCAGCATCCATGATTTAAGGAGGAAAGATATATTTAGCTCACAGTTCCAGAAGGTCTCACATGGTCCATTGGTCCATTCACAGCAGCTAGCAACAGTGGAAACTCAAGACAGAGGCTAGAGAGCCGCTCACCCCATTGTAGAAGCAGAGCCAAGTCCAGCAGGAGTCAAGCCTGTGTCTGGAAACTGGCAAGGCTAGAGCTCCCCCTCCCAAGAAGCTGTAACAGTGTTTCTTCCTCCTTCCTTTAATTACTTCCAGCTGCCAATTGGGACCCTCCCCCCAAGGTGGGTGCCTGTCCCTGGCTTCCTCGTCCACAAGTGAACAACTCATACCTGTAAGCTCTGCCGTGGGCAACTCCCAATTTTAACAAGTTGACACGGTCCTACCACGTCAAACCCCAAGCACCTGCCGCTTCCAGTAACAGCAGAGTTCCACAGTTACCCCCTACATCAAACACACCAGGCTTTTGGGGACATTCCAGTTCCAAACCATGGCAGCGCCCCAGCACCTTGGAGGAATCGCTTCATTCTCTAGCCTCAGTTCTCTCCTACGCCAGTGTAGGGGTGATACGAACAGTACCAACCTCACAGAGCTGCTGGGGACATTAAGTAAGGAGACTTACGTGAGTGACAACACACGAGAAGACTTAAAATTCTCGGCTCTCAGGATTCTGATTTTTTTGGTGAATACTTATTATTTTGGCTACCCTTTCCTCTTATTTGGGGGTAATTGCCCACTTTCTGGGCCCTGAAAGAAACATTATTCATGTTGTTCATTAGAGATGAAAATGGCAGTGTGAGGCCTCAAAAGCAAGGGCCCAAAGTGGGCCAGTTTTGACACTGCAGGGAAGAGACTCCTCTGAAGTATCCTGACATACCAAAACCTAGAGCCACCCAAAAGGTCACAAATGCCTTCACACTTCTTCTAGAAATTTAAGTAAGCCAGGAAGAATAAACTCATGCCACAAGAAACTGAAAGTCACCACGCCCAGAAACCAGAAGAGCTCTGTCTCAGGCCATCATCTGTTCTCTGGAATCGTACTTACTTCTAAAACTCAATCAATATGCCTGTAAAATTGCTCACAGCTGCTACTTCCTCAGATTAGGAGACTACTTAAGCCAGTGGTCTCTAACCTTTTTGACACGGAGGAGTTGTTTAAGTTGGAGCAATTCTCCCAAGGACCCGGAAAGCAAAGTTCTGCCTCATGTCAGATCAGCAGCAGTATTAGAATCTAATAGGAGCACTGAAAGATGAAATTTCATTCTCCTGTCCGGGCACCTGGTCCTTCCAAGGCCACATACTGGTACTGGCCCGTGACCTGGAGGTTGGGGATCCCTGATTTAAGCTTAAACCATCTGACCCTTCCTTGAGCTGTGTATTTTGTATGACTTTTAGTTTCATATGCCCATTAATACTTTGGAACATTTTTTTCTCCTGTTAACCTATAGACAATCAGTCAGCTCCAGCAGACTCAAATCTGGACAGCTAATGTCCACTCTCCCAAGGTCCCTTGCAGTAGGGACAGAGGTATGTGACCCTTGTTCTACTGATCTGAGACACCCACCATAGGTTTCTCACCGGATCCACATGATGCAAAAAGAATGGTGTTGAGAACTGTTTGCGGGTGAGGGGAGTGATGGTCACCACGGTAGAGCAGAATTTAGTCCCCAGGACAGTGGTGGCAGCCTAGAAGGGCAGCAAGCAGGGAGGATCACCTTGGAAAGAATCTTGGCTGCTTTTTTGTTGCTGGGACACAATACCCACCACTCACGATTTAAGGGAGAAAAGTTTTATTTTAGCTCACAGTTTCATGAGGTCTCTATCCACTCACGACCAACTGACAATGGTTGGAAAGGGTCTGGGGGAGGCCAGCTATTCACGGCATCATAAAAGGAAGGAATCGGGGCCCCAGAAGAAGATGGGGCAAGACTGTATATCCTTCCAGGCCACATGCCAGTAATGCACCACGCAAGCAAGAATCTCCCCTCTCATCCAGGCCCCTCCCCCTCCTATCAGCACATGAAATCCACAGATAACCCACTATATCCAGTTTTGGGAGAACATTCCAGATCCAAACCGTAATAGCATGTCAGTGGCACAACAGGGCAGAGGCGCCATGGGCCTCCTCAGACCTTCCTGTGAGCTAGGAGGGCCTGGCCTCTGATTCAGCTCTCCAGTGACAAGGCAGACCCCATATCGTTGAGCTGATATCTTTTCTATTTCCAGAACCCGCCTGTCACTTGCAGCTAAGATGCCTTTCCCCAAAAAGGCAAGAATGAAGGGCAAAAACATTTCTTAAAGTTCTTGAAAGATTAGGATTTTAATTCCTTTAAAAGACTGGTACCATAAAGAAGACTCTTTCTCCATGACCAAGCAATGTGGGATAGCATAGAAAAATTGGCCAAGGACAGCCTGGCCTTGCCCAGGGATAGGCCACCAGAGGGAGGGCGACCAAAGCCAGTTGAAGACTTACCCAGCCTCATTGGTACAGAAGAACCAGTAGCTGGTATCCAGCTCAAACCCCTCTTTCGCAGCCTGCAGTGCTGAGGACCAACCGGAAGCCACACACATGTTTCTGAGGTCACCAATTGCTGCAGGGGAACCAGCCCTGGCAAAAAGGGCCTGGCCTAGGTGGGCATAAAAATCACGTAGAGGGACTGTCACTAGGCAGGTTGCGGGGCTGTACTGTGGAACTTCTGTCTCATTCTAACAAACGCCCAGAGAATGCTCACACTTTGAGAAGTACTGGCTTAGGATGAACCACCTTTTTTCCATTTGTAAAATGGAACCAGTGACCTTCCTGCCCAAAACAGACCTCAGGATTGACTGCGTGCGTGGACCTAAGAGTGCTGTGTCCTAGCCTCACTGTCAATGTGCAAGGTGTTCAGAATAATGACAGGAAGGTTTCCCCAGTGTCGGGTCTGTGTGTGGCCAGATAATCACAAGGAATGTCCTTACTATTCCCACATGATGTGCTCAGCACTGCAGAGAGCATGGACACAAATCAGGACGACACCAGCCACTGCACAACAAGGGCTGTCCCCACTGCATACTCATTTTCAACTCAAGGCAACCCTTCTGTTGTGCTTCTCGGGAGAAAACAGAGGCTCTAAGCTCTGCAGGGACCTCCATGGGCCACTGCAAGTGAACGCTGCCTGCCTCTTTCTCTCAGAACTGTCCCCCGACTCAGTGGCAGACTGCACATCAACTTTGTACTTTGTGACCCTGACATTCTGGCCAGAGTTGTTGGATCAAAGGTTGACCCCTGACCTAAGCTGGTCCAATTAGCATCTCCCTCCTGGGAATTTAGGACTGCTACCGAGAGACAGTGAGGACGAACCTCCCATGTGGATGAGTAGACACCAGTGAGGAGCGTTTGAGAGAGGACACAAGTGGAGTCTGCATACAGAAGCAAAGACACAGGCCTGGAATAATCTGGAACATCTGTGTGCTTGTTTCCAGGAATGTGCTGGGACCTTCTAGAATCCTCTATGTTCCTGGGCTATTCCAGTGTGTGTGCTGGTGTGTGTGTTGTATATTTTCATTACATTTATATTTTACTTAGAGTATTTTTTAGAATAAAGTAATAGGTATATTATACAACAAATACTTAAACTTTTTGAAATAAATAATTTTGGGGTAGGAGGGCAGGAAAGGGAGAAAGGAAGTGAATGTGAATTCTATGCCGTATGTATGAGCACCTGTTTCTCAAGTTTAATGTAACTATTGTATACAGCAAATGCATACTAATAAGAATAATAACTGTTGGGAAAATAATAATTTAAAATAAGACAAAAATAACATTTTAAATAAAAAGAGTAAAGTGTTCTGTTTCATTTTGTGCTTTTTAGTAAATCAAAGAAAACTTATCTTAAGTGTCCTTATATAATAAATATTGTTCATCTCACTGGTAAGTCCTGAGGTAATTCTGGGTTTCAATAGGTCTGAGTGGTGGTGGCTGAAACCATTTATCGAAATGTAATCTCTCTCCCTCTCTCACTCTCTCACTTTCTTTCTCTCTTTCCTTTCCTCTGCTTCATGGCTCCAATTTTTGTGATGTAAAAATTCATTCTCAGGAAGCACAGAGTCCTTTGAAGTTTTCGTTTTTATCTTTGGAGGTAGTCACAAGACTAAAGCAGACCTCACATGGTAACCCATGCTATCCAGAGAAAGAGGGAGTATCTGCCAATCGGCCTTGCACAAGTCCTAGGATTCACTCTCATTGGCCAAAACTAGGCTACATGCTCAACTTTGAGCCAATCATTGCGATCAAGATTAGAAAAAGCCAACCAACACTCTTCTTGGTATAGAAGGTAGAACCTATCCTTCCCACTCCATATGACTGAAGAGAGAAGGAAAAACCATTCTATAGAGAATAATCTGGAGTTTTTGGTGGGAGCAGAAAGCAAGGAGCAGACATCTCAGAGCAACCAACACAAGCCCACTATGTCTTATAGCTACCTTTTCCCTTGATCTTTCTTGAGTTAACTTAAAAACTTTATCCAAAGTCTTCACTAAATTGGTACATACAATCTTCACCCTGTATTTTCAATACTTTTTTCCAAACTAGTGCTGGTATGCCCTTAGGATATTCTTGTTTAATGGAGAAAAGGGAATAACAGTCAATTTTCACTCATTGCAGGTGACGGGAAAGGTTTAATTAGATGTGCCAAGATCTTTGTCTCTAAAAAATTTAGCAGAAATATAGCAGGTATCAAGGCTAGTGATAGATATAACCAAGAATGAAAAGTATGATACTAAGTAAAATTGTGAGGATTAATAGAAAACATCAAAAAAGTAAATATGACAAACTCATAATGCTTCATTAACTTACAGTCCAGGTTTTGTTGCTTGATTCATATATATATATATATATATATATATATATATATATATATATATATATATATTTATCTTGAGGACTGCGAGGCAAGATGGCAGCTGACAACAGAGTTATGTAATATCTCCTTGTGGGTTTATTTTAAAAGTTGAGATTATAATTAAAAACTGTCTGTTCAACTCAGCGAGGAGAGGAAGGAGTGCACATAGGAAGTGGAGAGAAATAGCAGCCCTGGAAGCAGATTCAGACTGACTGAGAGCAGCCCGGAGCCACCAGCATCCACAGATGGATGAAAACTTGGAGCCTGAGGTGTCTGACTTAGATAAGTGTGAATCCCCGGGAGAAGTGGAAACTGACATCAGCTGGTAGCTCCAGCCTCTGAAATGAGCCAGCAGGTAGCGCATGCTTCAAATGTGTTGTGGACTTCCCCTAGAAAAGGCCTCCAAGAGCCTACGCCAGAAACAGTAATCAGCAGCTACATCAGGCAGTGACTTCAGCAGGAACCATTTTAAAAAAAGGCCAATATTGAACCACTTAGAATAAAAGAAGACTCAAATGAGCACATCAGGGGTTTTGGGACACTCTTAAACAGTACCTAAAAGAAAGTGGCACAAGAGACAGTTGCGGAGAGGAGAGAAAGGCTGCTGACCCCCTGAATAGCTCAGGTGGTACCAGAAGAACCTCTGAAGATAGAGAGCTCCACCCATGGGGGAGGGCAGCCCGGGCAGGTGGGAGGGCTTTGCCCAAGGGGGCTGGGTGTGATCAAGATACCTCAGAGTGCTCGCTTTGGCAGCACATATACTAAAATTGGATCAATACAGACAAGACTCGCATGCGCCCTGCACAAGGATGACATGAAAACTCATGAAGCATTCCATATTTATATCCAGCAAGGCTATCTTTTAAATTAGAGGCAGAAATTAAAACTTTCCATATATAGAAAGCTTAAAGAAATTTGCAGCCACTAGGCCAGCACTGCAGAGAATTCTCAAAGGAAACTTGGATCACAAAAGAGAAGCCAATGACACAGAGACCCCAGATAAAAAGAAAAACAGACAAAAGCCAGAGGAGAATGAGCTGAGAAACAGAGTAAAGCCAGTGACCAACAGGGAAAAACTACAACGATGGCAGGACACACCACACATACCTCAATAATTACCTTAAACGTGAATGGCCTCAACTCACCTATCAAAAGACGTAGACTAGCTGACTGGATCAGAAAACAGAAACCCACAATTTGTTGCCTGCAAGACACACACTTCACTCACAAGGAAACTCATAGACTGAAAATAAAAGGATGGAATATTCAATATTTCATGCAACAGGTCCCAGGAAAAAAGCATGGGTAGCTATATTAGTCTCAGACTCATCAGATTTCAAAATAAAACAGGTGAAGAAAGACAATAGATCAGAATATAGATCACTATATACCGGTTAAAGGAACAATAGAGCAGGAAGAAATCACAATTATCAATATATATGCCTCCATCTCTAAAGCACCCAATTATGTAAACCAAAAATTAATAGATCTGAAAGGACATATAGGCCCCAATACAATTATAGTAGGGGACTTTAATACTCCACTATCACAGATAGATAGATGGATCAAAAATCCACAAAGATATATAACTGCTGAATGACACTACAGAAAACTTGGACCTAACAGATGTTTACAGAGTTTTCCACCCAACATCAACTGATTACACGTTCTTCTCAGCAGCACATGGACCATTTTCTAAAATAGACCATGTTCTAGGCCACAAGTCATGCTTAAATAAATACAAGTGGATAGAAATAATTCCTTATAGGCTCTCAAACCATAGTGGAATAGAACTGGAACTCAACAGCAGCAGAAACAGAAGAAAATACACAAATACCTGGACACTCAACAACTTACTACTAAACAGACAGTGGATCACAGAGGAAATCAGAGAAAAAAATCAAAAACTTCATAGAGTTGGATGATGATGGAAGTATATCGTATCAAAATCTATGGGACACAATGAAAACAGTACTTAGCAGGAAATTCATAGCCATAATGCACACATCAAAGGAACAGAAGAGTCACAAGTAAACATGTTAATGATGCACCTGAAGGACCTAGAGAAAAAAGAACAACTTTACCCAAAAGGCAGTAGAGGAGAAGAAATGATAAAGATCAGATCTGAAGCTAATAAAATTGAAATTAAAAAGACAGTAAAAAAGATTAATGACACAAAGAGCCAGTTCTTTGAAAGGATAAACAAGATAGACAAACCTCTAGCTAACCTCACCAGGAGAAGGAAAGAAAGAGCACAGATTAGTGCACTTAGAAATGAAAAGGGTGAAATTACAATAGACTTCAGAAATTCAGAATATTATGAGAAATTATTTTGAACAGCTACATTCTAACAAGCTAGAGAATTGGGAAGAAATGGATAACTTCCTAGATATATATAAAAATACCAAATACCAAAATACCAAAATTAAATGAAGAGGACATAAAAATCTTGAACAACTCCATTACACACAGAGAAATCGAAGCAATAATAAAAGCTCTACCTACAAACAAAAGTCCAGGACCAGGTGGATTCACAGCAGAATTTTTTCAGTACTTCAGGGAAGAACTAACTCCAATCCTTCTCAAACTGTTTCATAAAATAGAAAGAGAAGGAATACCACCAAACTCATTTCTGGAGGCTAGCATCACCCTAGTCCTAAAACCAGAAAAAGACTTAACTAGAAAGGAAAATTATAGACCAGTATCCTTAATGAATATAGATGCAAAAATCCTTGATAAGATTCTGGCAAATAGAATCCAACAGTAATCAGAAAGATCATACACCATGATCAAGTGGGCTTCATTCCTGAGATGCAAGGCTGGTTCAACATATGTAAATCAATCAATGTAACACATCATATCAACAAAAGTGAAAACAAAAACCATATGATCATCTCAACTGATGCAGAAAAAGCCTTTTATAAAATCCAGCACCCTTACATGATAAAATACTCTGAGAAAAATAGGTATAGAAGGGCCCCACCTAAAATTCATGGAAGCCATATATGCTAAACCTACTACAAATATAATAGTAAATGAAGAAAAATTGAAATCGTTTCCTCCCAAATCAGGAATATGATAAGGCTGCACACTTTCACCACTCTTATTCAACAAAGTCTTTGAAACACTTGCCATAGTAATCACACATGACAGTGAAATAAAGGGATTCTGCATCGGAAAGGAGGAGGTCAGACTATCCTTATTTGCAGATGAAATGATTATCTACATGGAGGACCCCAAAAACTCCACTATGAAACTCTTGGAAATAATAAACAAATTCAGCCAAGTTGCAGGCTACAAAATCAATACTAAAAAATCAATAGCTCTTCTCTACACTAACAATGAACTCACTGAGAGAGAGCTCAGAAAAACAATTCCATTCTCAATAACACAGCAAAAAATTAAATACCTAGGAGTATACCTAACCAAGGAAGTGAAGGACCTATATAAAGAAAACTACATTACATTGAAGAAAGAAGTTACAGGTGACATCAGAAAATGGAAAGGCATCCCCTGTTCTTGGATAGGCAGAATAAATATAGTCAAAATGAGTATACTGCCAAAACTGATATATAGATTCAATGCAATTCCTATCAAAATACCAACAATTTTTTTTCAAAGAACTTGAAACAATACTCCTTAAATTCATATGGAACCAAAAGAGACCAAGAATAATCAAAGCAATCCTGAGTAACAGGATGAAGGCAGGAGTCATTACAATACCAGACATCAGCTTGTACCACAAAGCAATAGTCATAAGAACAATTTGGTATTGGCACAAAAACAGACAGATAGACCAGTGGGACAGAATTAAGGATTCAGAGACAACCCCAAATATCCTCAACTACTTAATCTTCGACAAAGGAGCCAAAAGTTTACACTGGAAAAAAAGATAGCCTGTTCAACAAATGGTGCTGGGAAAATTGGACATCCACATGTAGAAGAATGAATCTAGACACACACCTGTCATGATGCCTCCAAATCAAACCAAAGTGACCAAAGACCTAGACATTAAAAGTGAAACACTGAACCCTCTAGAAGACAAATTAGGCAAATATCTAAAAGACATAGGGGTAGGCAAAGATTTTCTTAATGAGACACCAAAAGCATAAGAAATTATCTTCATTATTAATAAATAGGATCATGTCAAATTAAAACCTTCTGCACAGCAAAGAAAATTATCAACACTGTAAAAAGAGAACCCACAGACTGGGAAAAAATATTCACCAACAACAACTCAGATAGGAGGCTTATAACCAGAATATACAGGGAACTAAAGAAAAGTAAGCCCCCCAAAATCAAGGATCTTATTGAAAAGTGGGTAAATGAAATGAAGAGGCAGCTCACTCTTGAAGAAGTTCAAATGGCCAATAGATACATGAAAAGGTTTTCAACATGCCTAGCCATAAGGGAAATGCAAATCAAAACATCACTAAGATTCCATCTAACTCCAAAGAGATTGGCCTATATCAATAACTCAAACAGCAATCAGTGCTGGTGAGACTGTGGGGAGAAAGGAACCCTCCTGCACTGCTGGTGGGAGTGTAAACTGGTATAACATCTATAGAAAGCAGTATGGAAGATTCTTAAAAGATTGGGAACAAATATCCCCTTTGATCCAGTGATAATTCTCCTGAGAATTTTCCCAAAAGAGTTAAAAACATCATATAACAGAGATACATGTACACCCATGTTCATAGCAGCACAACTAACAATAGCTAAAATGTGGAAGACACCAAAATACCCATCAATAGTCTAGTAGATACATAAATTGTGGTATTTGTGCAGGATGAAATACGACTCATCTATAAAGACAGATAGGTTGGAGGGTTTTGTAGGCAAATAGAGGAAACTTGAGACCATCATGCTCAGTGAAGTGAGTCAGAACCAGGAAGTAAATACGAAATGGTTTCTCTGATATGAGAAACACAGATCACAATTATCTCACAGAACTTAAAGTGGAAAATAATGGGAATGGGTGGGGGTGCTGGGTAGTAGGAGGGTCGAAAGGAGAGAGAGGAAGGTCTTGTTACCTTACCAAGATATGTATGTGCATAAAGTGCTCAAGATCAATGTAAACCTTAAATTTTGCACTTAGACATATCAATAAAATGGGAGGTGGGGGGGAGATACCTCAGAGGCCATTGGACTATTAGTACTCACTGCCTACTTTCAGCACAGAACTCAGAGGAATTTTGGTTCCCCCCATATACTCTCATACCCATTCAAATAAACCTCTCGGCAAGACCTTCAAAGACAATTCCCTCAGCAATAGAAACATGGAAAGAATACAAGGTAATAGGACACGCATGGAAATGACTGAGACCCCAGAAACTAATGTCATGGGCCCTGAAATAGTGGAACTCATAAGAAAGGAAGTCAAAAAACAAATAAGTCAAACAGCCAGTTCAAACAAGATATTCTCAAAGAAAGGCAAGCAATGATAAACAAGCTTAAAGAAAAACTTACTAAACAAATAGTGGTCCTGGTGGACACAAAGTTCACTGAGCATATAGAAGCCACAAATAAGAAGTTGGAAATATGAGATATGAAAAAACATTTTGATAGAGAAGTGGAATTTTTGAAAAGAAATCTAGATGAAATTCAGAATATAAAAAATACATTTGAAAGCAGAGAAGTTGACATGAACATTGTGAGGACAGAATTTCAGACCTTGAAGACAAGGCTGAGGAAACAAATGCCATAATTAGGCATGACTCCAAAATTAGAAATGAGCAAAGTAGATGGATGCAACAGATGACAGATGATTCAAAAAGAACCAATCTCAGAATTATGAGTGTGGGAGAAAAAGCAGAAGACAACACTGAAGGTATAAAAAATTTATTCACTGAAATCATGCAAGAAAATTTTCCAAATCTGGGAAAATAAATTAATTTTCAAGTACAAGAAGCTTACAGGCCACCAAATAATCTCAACCAACAACAAGACTTGCCACAACACATCACAATCAGAACTTCAGAAATAAAATATAACGAGAGAATATTAAAAACAGAGAGAGAAAAACAATTATCAGTCCACCAAGGCATCTGAATTGCCACAGATTTTTCAAGGTAAACTCATTTTAATTACCATAGATTTCTCAATGCAAACTTTAAAGGCCAGGAGAGGCTGAGCAAAATCTTTTCAGTTTTAAAAGACAGTGAGAGTCAACCCAGGTTGTTATACCCAGCAAAATTATCCCTGAAAGTTGAAAGAGAAAGAAAAATTCTTCATGACCAAGAATTCCTAAAGAAATTTGTGACCACTAGCCCAGCATTGCAGAAAATACTTAAAGGAATCTTTGAGAGAGACAAGCACCAAAGAACATGGAGAAAAGGAAACATCTAAAGAGAGTGTGACAAAAAAAATGATATTTGAATCATTTGATTGGTATCCTTCTAAAACAGTACCAGCTGTCTCATAAAATCTGTGAAATTTCCCCCATAATTATAATTTTAATAGTATATTAGTTTATAAAACATAATAATTTTATTCAACTTGGGGATTTGGTATAAAACCTTAATCTGTGAAATTTTTGTGATGTGTATGATGCATATAGATATTTAGCTGGGGGGAGTGGCAGAAGTTAGTGGTTTTGATTTAGGATATTATTAGTCTCAAAAATAGTAACATTTGGTAAATAAATGGTTCCTGGGGTCTTTTCCCTGAAGCTGTCATTGAGTAGTAAAGATAAAAGATTACATGGCCTTAGTCCATTAGCTAAAAACTAAGTCTGCTATTATTCAACCTGTGACTCTTGAATTTTACTCTTCATGCTCTGTAACTAAATTTGCAATAATGGTCTTACTTGTTTCTTCCTGCTCCTCTTTGGGAAAGAACTCTTTAAAAATTCTGAAAGACCTGAGTATGCTATTATATTATGTGTAATATACTTTTGTGATATAGACTTAAGTTCCTTTAATGTAGCAATGCATTTATTCTTTCTTTGATGTAAGTTAAACCTAAGAAAGTGGATTAATGTAATGATAATTTGAATGTCTTTTGTCACAGTAACACAATAGATAATAGCCAAATCTTGGAAGAAATCAATATGCCTGACTACAGATGATTGGATAAAGAAGATGTAGTATATATACACATTGGAGTATTAATCTGTGTGACTGTTGGGGAGATTATGAGATTATGTCAATTTGAGGCAATCAGGAACCACACCTGGATTAGGGTTTAGGAACCAGGCCTAGAGTAAGCAATTAGGAACCAGCCTGGATTAGAGTGTGAGTGATTTGTGGGCCAGCAAATGAGGGAAGAGCACCCACCCGGATGTGGGAGGCCCAACTGGGAACTCAAACTGTATAAAAGGAAGAAAGAAGAAAGATTATTATAGCTTTTTTCTCTGGGGAAAAATTGGACTTGATGGGACTTGACTTCTTGTTTGTGATGTCCTGAGGAGCTGCCTCCACCGCTGCCTCTGCCATGTGCTTCCATTGCTGTTGGCCACCTCTGAGTGGACTGTGACCTTCTGAAACTGACAGCTAAAATAAACCTTTCCTCCCCTACATTTGTGAACGTAGGATATTGAGTCACAACAAAGAAAAAGTAACTAAGACACTCTGTCATGAAGAATGACAAATTTGAGTCATTTTTAAGAAAATGGATGTACTTTGAGACCATTATGCTCAGCAAAATGAATCAGACCAGGAAAGTTAAATATCATATGGTTTCTCTAATATGAGAAAACCAAACCATAAAAAATGTCAGAGACACAGAAGAAAGTAAGAAGATGGACTTGGTAGAGAGGGAAAGGGAAGGGGTGGGGGGCTAGAGGGTAGGTAGGAGAAAGGGAAGTGATATGCAAAAAATAAATAGGAGTGATAGTGGGAGTTAGAGGGAAGGGAAAGTTCTAGGAAGGGAAGGGATTGTAATTGTGATGCATTGCATACATGCACGAAATACTTGAGTTCAATGTAAATGTGTATTACATACCTATTAATAAAAAGGGGAAAATTAAAAAATTAAAAATCTGTACTAATTATGGCTCCCAAAAGACAAGCTATTTTGTTTCCTTTTATTTGCATAATATTCATACAAATATTTGCAGAAAGAAAACCTTTGAAATCTAGGAATAGTGAATTGGTGAGTTATCACAAATGATTAAGCCACAAATAATACTGTATAATTTTAGGGATGGGTATAATTGCCTGGGAAGGCAGAGGCAGAGACAATAGCCAAGGGCCCTGTCAGGAAACGCTGAGTCACCAATGTGCACAGCAGCTTGGGAGACAGTGTCTTACAAAGAACACAGACACCAAAATCCCAAAAGGCGATGTGAGGGGGAGGGGATATTCCTCTTGTGAAGCTATTTTTGGGAAACCTTACTGATTTGCTTCTCCTTTGGGTTAACACAAAACAAATGCATGATAAAGATTTATCTCTAAAGACATACACAAAAGCTCCTTGAATAAATTTCATTTAAATTTCCACACTGCGTGATATTTATCTGAAGACATGTTTTCCTTCTTTGTCAGCATGCAGGGGACTCTAACTGAGGAACGTCCTAGACTGGATGGCAGGACAGCTTCTTGCTGCTGTCGCCACCTTCCTCTGCTTCATTCACTCTTTTCCTTCCCCAGCCCCCAAAATGTCCAGAAACTTAACGTTGAGCACATACACACATTAGTCAGATTATTGTGGTTCTAGCCAAAAGGGTAAGTGCATCTTGCACACTGTTTCATAACAGTACAACACATTATGTTATTCAATTTTTTCCTGCAGTAGAACACCCTATTTCATTCTCCAAGAATCTAAGATCTGCAAAACAAAACACAGCAACCAAACTCAAACACATTGTCATGTACTGAGAGGCACTGAGGCCTCCCATGCAAATGGGGGGATAGTTCAAATAAACAAATGCTTAGTGTCGTCCAATGAAGTGTAAACAACATCCAAATAAATGAGTGGGCACATTTATTTCCTGCTTAGCCCTCAGTTCTTTATTAGTTAGTTTTTATCTGTGCCTTCAATGCCTCCCTTCAGACGGATTCCTCAGCCAAGTTACTGGCTATTTAATGTTAGAATGAAGGCTAGAAATACGTTAAAGTATGATCGTGACTCTCGTAGGTCTTCTCATTCACGGCTGATCCTTCCATTACGTCATAATTATCATACGGCAATAGCGTGAATACATAGTTATTTCCATCTCTTCGTCCAGATGGTCGGTTACACGATAATTACAGTATGTTTGTACTTACTGGGTTTAATTACCAGATAATCAGGAAGAACATGCAAATTGCTAGGTTGTTGTAACACAGTACATTGAACCAAGTAAAACCTGTGTATTGCATACAAGTAAACAAGCTCTCCCATGGGACTGTGCACTGTGACCTGCGACAACAAGACGGCCCGAGGTCGAGGTAGGTCCACTGTGCCGGTTAGCGTTACACTCGCTGAGCTTGGATTAATGTCCGGATTACAAGGAAATGTAATGGGAGAGACCCGTGCGCTGCCACGCCTGCCGCAGGGACAATGGAGACCTGGTCCTAGGAGTGGCTGAGCCAGGCGCCGGCTCTTGGCTCTGGCATCCAGCTCTTCCGACCCAGTGCATTCCAGAGTCACGTGCAAGAATCTACCCTCAGCCCCACCATGGACCTGCCCCCGGCCTGACAGAGAAACTGCAACCTGTCAACCCAACCCACAAAACGCTGCTCCAGGCGGTGACACTTTCCTCAGATGTGCTCCCGGGCCACCAGGGCTGTAGCTGCAGATCTGCCCCCGCACACACTGCGAGGAGCTGCCCGAATCCACCAGTTCCGCGTTGCATGGTCAGACTACTGTCGTGCGTGGCTTGGTGTCTCCTGTAACGTGCTTTCCCCACTTGGCATTCCACCTTACCCTAAAGAAGCCAGCCTCGCCCGTGCTTCCAGAGGGAGACCGCTGGCCTTTGCGGTCGGCATGTCCCCTGCCTCTGGCTACAGTGACAGGTTTAAAGTTGGACCCAAGCCTCAGGATGTCTGTGCCAACCCTAAGACGACATTTTCTGGAAATGCTGGAAGCAGAGACATTCTCTCTTCCCTCCTGGATGTGAATGTTCGAATCCTCAAGGGCCATTGAAAGCCATCTTAAAACCTCAGGGAAGGGGCAGGTCTGTAGTGACATCGTGGAGCCGCCGGAGAGAGGCAGCTGAGTCCTGTGAAAGTGGTCGCCCCTGGGCAGCAAGGCCCTCCAGAGCCCCCTCTGTCCCCTGTGGAAAAGAGGACCCCACGGAAGGAGGATCTCTAGACTAACCATGAAGTCTATTCCCTTGAAGTTACTAAATATTACAGGCCACAAAGGAGAGGATCCAGGGACTCTGCCAGGAAGCCGCGTGGCTTATAAAATCGCTTGTGGAAGGCCGAGCTGGAGGAGGAGCGAGGGCGGGAGAAGGCGAGAGCTGTGCTCTGGGTCACCCTCAGCAAGCGGCTTCTCTCCTCTCTGCTTCGGGGCTGAAGCAGCCCCTTCGTTCCCTGGGACTTTGCTCACCAAGTCGTCTGGCTAGAGAGCACCAGACTCGGAGTAAATAGGTACGCGTCCACTTGGTTTCCCTCCAAAAAAGATAAAAAGATGTGGGACGGTAAGAGGAACCGAGTCCACCAAACTCGAGCCGAGGGACAACTTCCTGCAGGAAGTGACGCTCCCTCAAGCCTTGGGCCTCGGAAGCAGAAAGAGGTGGCCGCCGGCAGGGACGGCGAGGAGGCTGGCGGGTGTCCGCAGACTCCTGGAAACAGGAGGAAGCCTGGCAAAGCTGGGGGCGGGGGGCAGCAAGGAAAGGCTTGTGCCCAGGGCCTCGGCGGCTGGCACTGTTCCTGTGCTTCGTCTCAACGGTAGTCTGGAGCAGGAAGACTGACACCATCAGGTTATTTAGGGGTCACTGCCCAAACTCCGGTCCAAATGCACGTCTAAACTACAGGTCAGAAGTCTTCTTCAGAGTACACCGTTAAAGGGAGGAGAAACAGGATCAGTAAACCCCACCAATTTCCCTATAACTCTCCATGCGGAGGCCAGAACGGCCACGGTTGCAAGCGCACTTCCTCCCTCTTTATCAGCCTCTTCCGTTGGCCACCTTTGGAATATTCTCAATACGTGTCTTTTAACTCTGTTCTTCCTTGAAGCAGGAAGTCCTGTCCTCAGCACGTGATGAAACTGCACAACCGTGGCATTTTCCGGCCTCTAGATATCAGGTAGGACGGAGCTCCAGACCCAAAATGTTCGGTCCCTCTGACCAGGACAGCCCTGGCCTTCGCGGACACATCCGCGACTTCTCTTCCTGGTTCTAGAGAGCTGAAGCGGGACCTTAGCCTGGGATGCGATCAGATTTACAACAGAAAGATGTAGTTTAGGTTAGATGACCCAACTACACACACAGCTGGAATCTTAGGCACCAAGCAAATAACAAAGACGAGAAACTGAACTTCTTCGTGACTTATGGAAACAGGTTTGGAGTTTTATTGAGACAGTCCCCCTGGCTTCCTTACATTTCTCTCATTTTTATTTTTGTGACTAATAGTAATGATGAGAGGTTGTTAGTAAGGATAACGGCCGGCAGCGGCAGATGGGTCACCATCCATTGAGTTTAAAAGGCACCACATTCAAAGCTAAGCACCTAAAATCAATTGTCTCATTTAATCCTTATGATGACCTTGTGGCAGCAGATGATGTTATATTTCTGTTTTGCTGATGAGAAAACTGAGGCCCAGAGGGGTAAAAAGAAAGAAAAAAGACCAGCAGCTGGAGCTGTGTCAAACTCAGGCCATCCAAGCCTGGTGTCCACAGCACACCGGCCCAGGGAAGATCCACTCCTCGCGCGTTAGCAGGGTATTTCAGTTCCCCTGGTCTGTAAGCATCTGTGATGCCCTGCATAGCACCGATATCTGTTTCCCCACCAGCTCTCCCTGGCGAACTCCCAGCCTAGAGCCACAGTACTCAGCCAAGAGAGGTCCCATCACCTGAGCCAAGTTTCCATTAAATTGTGTGTGTGTGTGTGTGTGTGTGTGTGTGTATTTGAGGGGGTGCATGGCTAATGATTATTTTCAGTCCCAGTTCCTGCTTATTTGGTTTGGGTTTCGCACAATTAATTAGGAGCCTAAATTAATGAGAAGGGAAACACGTGTCCAGCTGGTCCTCCCAGATGTTCCTGGAAACAAACTCTCCAATTTGCACAGCGTGACAGAGTAAACATGACTTGGAAAAACTGCTCGGAGCTGGTTCAGTCCCCGGTGCTCCTGGTGGGAAGGGGCCACCGGTGGGGCCTGCCCAGGTCTGAAACGATGCCTCCTGCGTGTTTCCTGGTCCCATTCTTCCAGGCTCTACTGCAGCACATCCTCGGCTATGTCCCTGGGTGAGACAGGTAGAAGGGGGTCTACCCAGGGCCAGAGATGGAGAAAAAGGAGATGAGGAAGGAGTAACATTGTCCCCAAAGAACAGAGGACAAAAATTCTCTAAAATCCAGTGCCAGTGTATCTCACGGTCCCCTGACATTAAGCAAAGAGTCCACGTTCTTCCTTGCCCTGTTCTTGACGCTCCTTTCAAGACCTTTGTAATGAGAAAGGATAGAGCTGCCCACCCCTGTCTCACCATGCTAGGGATGGTGGCTGGGTACAAACCAACCAGGTCCCCAGTGTGTGGATCAAGCAGCTGTGTCTCTCTTTGAGGGAGTCAAACGTTCCCTCCTGTGACTTCCATTCACAGGAAGCTGATATTTAAAGAGGAGGAGCTTTTGGCTTCCACCCTCTTGAGGAAGTAGGAATCTCTTCTGTGCCGACACTGAGCACTGGGCTATGCCCTGACCAAGGCGAATATGACCTCTGCCTCAAGGGGTTTACGGTTTAGCTGTGCCAACTTCATCCACCCCACATCTGACTAAAGGATATGGACACAACCAAGCAGCTGCTGGGGTGTCCACACAACTTAGGGTGGTTGTACTCATTAGGGTGTGACTCAGCTTGGAGAAGAAATGAGGCTCAGGCACCGGCTATAGTATGAATGACCCTTGAAATTATTATGCTAGGTAAGATAAGCCAAGAAGACACAAAGGACAAACGCTGTCTGATGTAATCCACACAGGTACCTAGAGTAGTCAACGGCATAGAGGTGGAGAGTGGAAGAGTGATCACCAGTGGCCAAAAAAGGACTAACAGGAGAGTTGGTATTTCAAAGGTACAGAGGTCCACTTTGGGATAATAAGAATTGTTCTGGAGACAAACAGTGCTGAGAGTTGCACAACAGACTGAACATGATATTTCTTAATTTTTGTGGGTGTGTGGCTCACACTGACGATCAAGCCCTGGACCTCACAGTGAGCTACATTCTCGGTACTTTACTTTTTTCTTTCTTTCTTTCCTTCTTTCTTTTTCTTTTTCTTTTTCTTTTTTTCTTTTCTTTTATTTTTTGGGACAGGGTCTCACTAAGTCACTATAGGCTGGACTCCAGTTTGTGATCCTCCTGCCTCAGCCTCCCAGACTGTTGAGATTCCAGGCCTTCCCCACAAGGCCTGTTTTAAGTTAATTTTAAGCGATTTTTGAAAAATGATTAAAATGGTGAACTTTGTGTTTTATATATTTACCACTGTTGAAAAAAGGAGAAAGGAAGAAAGAAAGAAACAAAGAAAGAAAGAAACAAAGAAAGAAAGAAAGAAGGAAGGGAGGAAGGACGGGAGGAAAGCAGGGAGGGAGGGAGAGAGGGAGGCAAGGAGAAGCCTTCTCAATAAGGGGCAACATGATGTCACCCTCTAAATCATCTCTGTGTGCTCCTGTTCCCATTCCTTGTTTGAGCCAGGCCATTATTGGTCTACACAGCACTCGTTCAAATACATTAATGACACTGTTCTAGGCACTGAAGATGTGAAGGGGAGCACGACAGAGGGGCTCCTGCCCTCAGGAGTCCACACATCAGTGAGAGTCAGATAATAAACTAGCGAGCTGCACACCTGAACCTCTGCCGGGGCTTGTGGAGCTCTATGTTGGCCTTTGGCCATTGTCTTCTCCTTACCGTTGCAATCGAATACAGCACATACTCTGCTAAGGCCCCCTGTGTGCCTGCGGCCCGCCCCTCCTCCACTGGGACACAAGCTGGACCTCCCAGATTTTGTCAATGCACCCCTAAGCCAAGAATCACACGAGGCACATCAGAATCATCAACAAAAGTGCAAAAAGAATAAAGGCCAACAATTTTATTTGTCAATTTTTAATTCTTAAAAAGTAATATTCGGTTGTGACAAATACTTTAAAGAAAATAAATAGCAATCTGTAATTAAATGGAGCAAAGAGCTTGTAGAGAAAAATGCAAAGCAACTTGGGGTGTGTGAATTTAAATGAGTTGATCATGGAATTTTTTTATAACATACAAAAGGGCATGGGAAGGACAAAGAGATCTGCAAGTAGCCAAGGAATATTCCAGGCAGCGGAAACAGCAGGTGCAAAGGTACAGAGGCAGGACAAGCTTCATGTGGTGCAGAGACAAAAAAAAAATGTGACTGAAGGAAAGTGCAGGGAGGAGTGAGTTAGAAAGGTGAGGTGGGACAAGATCCAGGAGGACTGTGGTGCTTTGATCTGGAGTGTCTCACAAAAGCCTCATGTTCCCGTGGATACTGTGTACTGCTGGGAGCGGGGGCCAGCTGGAAGGGGCAGATGCTTGGGATCTGACCTGGAGACGCATGTGCTGGTTCTGCCCTTCCTCCCCGTCTTGTCTCTGTTCCGCCATGCTGCAAGGATCTCTGTCTCTGGAGCTTCAACTCTGGTTCACAACCTGGCTCCAGCCCTGCCATGTGATTCCACCATTTTCCAGCCACCCACCTGTGAAAAGACTGTGACTCTCTGAAACTGTGAGCTAAGATAAATCTCTCCTCCCTAAAGTTGCAAGTGTTAGGTATTGAGTGACTAAGACAAGGACCCTGCTGTCAACGTAAGGAAACTGGATTTTGTTCCAAGAGGGATGGGAAGCCATGGAAGGTAGCGTGTTTTCTTTGCAAGACAGTGTATTTTCCTTCAATTATAGCAAAATACAACATTGAACATACTATTTTCATTCTTTTTAATGTGTAGTACCGAAACACTGAAGCTCATTCACTGTCACACACCACTTTCACCTATCATCTCCACAACTTTCTTTACTACCCCAACCTGAAACTCTTCTCCCATTACACAATAACTCTTCATCCTCTTCTCCCTCAGTGATTGTTCTACCTTCTGGCTGTGAATTTCTCTGCTATGGCTGTGTCATAAAAGCAGACTCTCACAGTATTTGCTTTTGGGGGCTGTCTTATTTCACTTACCAAAATGTCTTTAAGATCCATTCTTACAGTAGTGTATCTTAGACTCTCCCTTCCTCTTGAAACCAGACTCGTATTCCATTTTATGTACCCACCACTGGTCGTTTACCCATTCATCCTTGATGAGTATTTCGGTGGCTTTTCCCTTCAGGCTTTTCTGGATAAGGTCCCAGTAAACGTGAGCGAGCAAATATGTATTTAAGGCCCTTACTTTCACTCTTGTGGGCATATATTCAGAACTAGAATTGCTCAACCCTACAGAAATTCTGTTATTTTTTTGAGCAAGTGCTTTCACATACTCCATGTTTTACATTCCCACAATCAATGCATGAAGAGGTCTTATTTTCTACTTCCTCATCAGCTGGTTATTTTCTGGTTTTTGGTTATACGCATCCTAAAACATGTGCCATAGGATCTCATATGGTTTTGATTTGCACTTCCCTAATAGTTAAAGGTGTTGAGCACCTTTTTACTGGTCTTTGTATACCCCCATTGGAGAAATGTCTACTGAATTTCCTTGCGCTCTTTGTAACTGCTTTTATTCTATTATTGCTAAGTTGTAGGAATTCTTTATATATGCTTGATATGAATTCTTATCATGTATATGATTTCAAAATTTTTCTCTAGTTCTGTGTGTTAATTTTTCATTCTATTCATAACGTCCTTTGATAAACATGTTTTAATTTTTGATAAGTTATAATTTGTTTTTATTGTTGGTTGGACCTTTTGGTCCTTTGGTATTTAAAAATCATTGGAAATCAAATGTCCTTAATCTTTCAGGCTTTTTTTTTCAAAGAGTTTTATATTTTATACTGAGGTCCTTGGTCTATATTTCATGTGATCTATTTTAGGTTAATTTTTTAAGTTGTAAAGGAGTTGTAAAGGTCCAATTTCATTCTTCTGCAGGTTCATCTTTAATTTTTCCAGTTACATTTGTTTAAGACTTTCTTTCTTTTCCATTATGTGGAATCAGAACCCTTGTTGGATCTACATGCCCATCTTGATGTCGGTCCCACACTATTTTGATAAATGTCATTTTTTAGTTGATTTTTTTGAAACCAGGATATGTAAGTCTTGTCACCGTTTTCTTCTTTCACAAGATTGTTTTGGCCATTGTAATGCCTTGAGACACTGTTGATATTTTAGTATGAATTTTTCTATTTGTGCAAAAAAGTCCTTGAGATTAAAATTGAGATTGCATATGTTTTATACATTGCTTTGGCTAATACTGACATAACAATATTAAGCCTCTGAAAAATACAATTGGTTTTAGAAATCATTTAACAATTACATAAAAATATATGCATATATAAAGTTCTCATGATTATATCACACAAAGCATATTTGTCATAATGTTTCATTTTCAGATGCTGAAATAGAAATAAGTGTAACCAACTACCCCAAAGTTACACTGTTAGCAACTTGAGGAATCTTGAATTCCAATTCTGTGTTTTATTCCCAGAATTTGTATTCCTCAGACATAAAAGCTGTGCTAATAAAATGAATGAAAAAAAAAAAACAATATTAAGCCTCATAATACCTGAACATTAGGTGTACATTGGGCTGGAGGAAAGGCACAGTGGTTAAAGCACTTGCTTAGAAAGGGCAAGGCCCTTAGTTCAATTCCCAGCACCACACAAAGCCAAGCATGGTGGCACACAACTTTAATCCCAGTACTGAGGAGGCTGAGGCAGGAGGATTGCCATGAGTCAAAAAGTATATCCTCCTATTGTAAACAGAAATCCTTTTATACTTTTTCTTATAAATTGTTCATTGCTTAACATATAGAAGTGCAACTGATTTCTATGTGTTCCCTTTGGGTCCTATTTATTTGTTGTAATATTTTTATTTTTGTGAATCTTTTCTCTTTTCCACGTATAAGATCACATGATATGCAAGCAGTTTTATTTCTTCCTGTCTAATTTGGATGCCTTTTTTTTTTCTTTTTTCTTGTCTAACAGCTTTGGCTTGAGGCTCCAATACTATGTTGAATAAAACTTGTAAAAGTAAGCATCCTTGAATGTTTTCTGATTTATAGAAAAACACCTATTTATCTTTCACTATTGACCATGAGGTTGGTTTTTCATGTATGGCCTAAAGGGGGTTTCCCCTATTGTTTCTTTGTCAAATGTTTACCATGGAGGGTACTCAATTTTTCAAATGCTTTCTCTGCATTAATTGATATGATAATGTGATTTTCCCTTTCATTTTGTTAAAATGGTATATTACATTGATTTTCATATGCTGAATAACCTTGAATCCAGGAATAAATCCAATTCAATCCCACTATACAGTCTTTTCAATGTGTCACTGACTTGTGCTTGCACGTTTTTTGTTGAAGACCAATATCATAGGAATATGAATCTGAGATTTGTAGTTTCTTTGGCCACATTTTTATCAGGGTAATGCTGGCCTCATCGAACGAGCTAGAGAATTTTCTTTGTCTTCAAGTTTTTGAAGGAATTTGAGCAGGATTGGAATTAATTAACCTTTTATGTTTGTGAAATGTGAGTGATGTCACTCGGCCCAAGGCTCCTCTCTGTTGGGAGGGTCCTGTCTCCTCCTAATGCACGTGTCTACTCACCATTTCTTCACAATTCAGTCTTCATTGGTTGTGTGTTTCAGCAATTTGTCTGTTTCACCTGAGTGATCCAATTTATTACCAAACAATTGTTTATCATACTGTCTTCTAGTCATTTTTACTTTTATAAAATCAGTACCAATGTGCCTGTTTTCATTTTTTTGGTTTAGTAACTTGAGTCTCCTCTCCATCTCTCCTATTCATTCTAGCTAAAAGATTTTCAATTTTATTGTTTTTTTAACAGAACCAACTTTTGGTTTCATTGTTTAAATTTTTTCTATTTTATGTTATATTGGCATAACTATTCTAACTCTGTTTTGCTTAGTATTTCTTTTTTTCTTTTTTCTTTCCTTTTTTATTTTATTTTTTGAGACAGGGTTCCACTCTGTAGCCCTGACTGGTCCTGAACTCACTACGGAGCCCAGGCTGGCTGCCTCAAGTCTCCCAGGTACTGGGATTACAGGTACGCACCACCAGTACCCGCTTATGTGGTGCTGGTGAATCGAACTCATGGTCTTGACCATGCTAGACAAGCACTTTAACCTCTGTGCTATTCCTCCAGCCCTATTTTGAATACTATTGTGAGCATCACCTAGCGGTAGCAGTTGCACATTGTTCAAGATGGCGGATCTTTACATTTTGGCGCCTTACCTGACCAGGTGACCAGACAAAGGCGGAAAGGGAAAGAAGGGATAAAGGTAATGACGTTGTGATGAACTTGGCCCTGAGTAATGACGTTGTGATGAACTTGGCCCTGAGCCAATGCCTTAGATATTCTAGGGAAGATTGTAAATCCTGCCAATAAAAAGAGGCAGGGGGAGGGACCTGCGGCCTAGGGATTTAAGTCAGTACTGACCACGTTTTGGGGGTGCCTCTCGCCACTTGCATGTGGGAAGGTCACTCTTTTTGCAAAAAGAAAATTAAAGCCTCATACCCTGTCGTCCATGCCTCCCATGTCCATCCTTTGTTTGGACAGGAAAATTTCTACCAGCTGTTTCTAACATTGATGTAAAATATCTTTTTCCTTTGTTTAAATTTTCAACCTACTTATTGTCTTCAGCTTTCCCTCACCATCCCCTTTCCCTCTGCACAAAATCTATTTTATTCATTTACTGATTTATTTTTATTTATTTATTTATTTTGAGACATGGCCTTGGACTCACAGCAATCCTCCTGTCTCAGCCTCCCGAGTGCTGGGATTGCAGGTGTGCACCACCATGCCCAGCTTATGTGGTGCTGGGGAATCAAACTCCGGTACTTAGCACTTGCTAGGCAAGTACTTTAACCACCAGGCCCTTCTTCCAGCCCCCACAAAGTCTATTTTAAAAATGGTTTCTTTTGTAAAACATATAGGTGAATCGTATTTCTGTACCCATTCTGCCAGTCTATTCCTTTTCATAGAAGAGTTTAATCAATTTGTAAAATAATTACTCTAAGGAAAGACTTACTTTTACTGTTATTTGGTTTCTCAGTCATAGTTTTTGAACCTCATTTTTTTTCTTTACTCTCTTTTTAGATTTTTTGGGGTTGGATCTAAACTCCTAATACATCTTCTTGTTTGATTCTTGTGTGTAGTGACACAGGTTGACATCTTTTATCTTTTGTGTATATTCTATAAAGGTGTGTGGGGGTGGGCTGGTGGGTGCTGGAGATGTATGGGTGATCTATTTAAGGCTGTCACCGCTGTGACTTCAATCACACAAAACCTCCATAGCTCCATCCCAAATTGCACCTTTATAGACTCATTAACATATATTTACAATTGTTTTTATTCATTTGTCTTTCAAAACTTGTAATGGGGTGGGGAGGATGAGGAGGGAACGGGAGGGCCAAAGGGGGGAAGAGAAGGGATTGTAATGTTAATGTGATATACATGTGCACAAAAGACTCAGTACAGCCACTGTGTACCACACACACACACACACACACACACACACACACACACACACACAAATGGGAAAACAAATAAGTAAAAGTAGAATTACAAACCAAAATACAATAATGGTTCTTTTAAATTTGCCCATTTGTTTTCTTTACCAAAGATCTTTATATCTTCACATGACTTTGAGTTAGCATCACCTTTTTGTTTCGATCTGAAGAACTTGTAGGGAAAATCTTTGCAGGGCAAGTCTGTTGATTATGAATTTCCTCAGCTTTTATTCATCTGGAAATTTCTTAATTTCCTCCTCAATTTTAAATTATAGTTTTACCAGATACAGAGTACTTACTTTATGGGGGTTTTGGTGATGCTTCATCCAGTATTTATTTATTTATTGAGACAGGGCCTCTCTCTGTAGCCCAGACTGGTCCTGAACAGGATAATCTGCCTGCTTCAGCCTCCCAAGTGCTCGGATTATAGGCATGCACCACCATGCCCAGCTTTTGTGGTGCTGGGAATTGAACTCGGGCTCTTAGCATTTGCTAGACAAGCACTTTAACCTCTGAGTTATTCCTCTAGACCTATTTATTTATTTGACACAAGGCCTCGCTCTGCAGCCCACGCTGGTCCTGCATTCAGTATGTATGCCCAGCTAGCCTTGAATTCACAGCAGTCCTCCCGCCTCAACCTCCTGAATGCTGGGATTACAGATGTCCACCGTCATGTCCAGTTTACCAGCACTGTAAATACATAATCCCACTGCCTCTTGGCGTCCAAGTCTCTCTGCTTTGATGGCCCAGGGTTCCTGTTTCTTTGTGTATCCTGTGACATGTTGCAGTTTGGACACTACCTGTCCCCCACTCTCTGCACATGGGTTATGCCCGGGAAGTCTGTCACTATTTTCTGAGTCTTGGGATGCGTCTGAGAGGGAATCTTAAGGTATTCTTGGAACCTTTCTGAGTCTGTGCCCAATTTGGGCCACATATGTGACTTTTTCAGCTCCCACAGAAAATATCACTCCAGCGTCTCCTTCAACGGCCTGTTACGCAGCTCCACACTCACCTCTTGCCCCGCATGTCTGGGGATCAGTTCCTGCCTACGCAGCTTTCCTCCTTGGCACCAGCCACGTCCTCTCCTCACCTGAGATTGTTGCCAGGTAAAATAAAGCGTCTTCCCTTGGGAAATCCACAGAGAGGCTGCAGCACTGCAGATGAGACCTCTGCTCCATCCAGCACTGAGAAAGTACCTGGGAACTGGGATGCCCCCACCTTCAGACGGAGACAGCACTGCACCGCGGAAGGGGTGGGATGCTGCAACATGTTCTTCCTCTTTAAATGACATTTTTTTCCCACTTGTTTATTTGGGAGAGGGAGGTGGTGGGTTTTTTGGTTTGGTTTGGTTTTTGTGGTACCTGGGGTTGAATCCAGAGCCTCACACATCAGAGCCAAGTGTTCTACCATGGAGCTACATCCCCATTCCTTTGTGGAAGTTTTCTTGACTGCCACAGACCATCAGTTGTTTTTAATGCACCTGTAAATTTAGTTAGTTTATGGCTGTTTTTTGATATGTCCATGAGGGAAGAAGGGCTTGGAGATTCCTGGTTTGCTTTTTTTTGTTCACATCACCCTCACAGGGTAAGTCTTGTGAAACAGTTTTCCTGATGAAAAGAAAAAGAGAAAGAAAGAAGAAAAGAAAGGAAGGAAGAAAAGGAAAGAAAAGGAAAGGAAGCATGCTTGATACATCTGTGAAGTCCTAACTACAATCCAGATAATAACACAAAAGTTTCCTTCTGGTCCATAATCTTTTTCCTACCCTCCTCCAAACCCACTATCCTTAATCAGCCATTGACCTATTTTCTCTCACAATAAATTTGCCTTCATTTTCTAGAGGATATTAAAATGAAGTCATATGATATGTATTCTCCCTGTCTTCATTCATCAGCATAATTATATTGAGATTCATTTCTATTGTGGCATGTGTTAATATTAGCTCATTTTCTTGCATGACAGCGTTCCCTTGTATGAAGATGCCACAGGTGTGTAATCTCTTCACCTGATGATGAGCCTTTGCATTGTGTCTAGTTTGGGATCATTTCAAATGAAGCTGCAATGAACAGTCATGGCCAGCCACACTCTGTGTGAACCTAAGGCTTCATTTGGTATGAGCAGATATCTGAGAGTTGACTGGCTAAGCTATGGAGCGGGTATGTGTTTAACTTTTTAGACAACTGCTCAGCTATTTCTTGAAGAATGTGTATGTCCTAGTTACTTTTTCGTCACTGTGACTCAATACCTGACATCCACAACTTAGGTTTATTATAGCTTACAGTTCAGAAGGTCACAGTCCATTCACAGGTGGGCGGCTGGAAAATGGTGGAAGCACATGGTGGGGCCGCAGCTAGAGCTGGAACTGGAGTTCCGAGGGCAGAGATCCTTACAGCATGGTGGTGCAGAAAAACACAGACTGAGAAGGGCAGAACCAGCACGGGCCCCTCCAGGCTAAGCCCATGCCCCTCCCAGCCAGGCCCCACCTCCCAACCCTACACAGTATCCATAGGAACACAAGGCTTTTGGGGGACACTCCAGATCCAAACCACAACATTATACTATTTCACATTTCCATCAACAGTGAATATTTTCATTTGCTCGTTTATCTAGGAGAGGTTGTGGATTTTTTTGGTTTGGTTTTTGTGGTACTTGGGATTGAATTTCCCAAGTACCACGAAAGAGTTAAAACTCCTCTGCATTCTCATCAACCCTTCATGTATTCTGTCTCTGTAATTGTAAGCAACCTAATAAGCACGTAGTAGCATCTAATTGTGCTTTTAATGCATATTTCCCACAGGATCAATGATATGAAACATTTTTTGTGTTTGTCTTCTATATATCATCTTCAGCTAAATTTCTAGTCATATCTTTGGTCCATTCTTATAGAACAGTTTTCATTTTCGTACCATTGAAAGTTGTGTGTGTGTGTGCGTGCGCGCGCGTGTGTGTGCGTGTGTGTGTGTGTGTGTGTGTGTGTGTGTGTGTGTGTGTGTGTGTCTTAGTTACCTTTTCGGCACTGTGCCTCCATACCCAACGTCCACAACTTAGGGAGGAAAGATTTATTGTAGCGTACAATTTCAGGTCTCAGCCCATTCACATGTGGGCAGCTGGAAAATGGTGGGTGCACATGGCAGGGCTGGAGCGAGGGCAGGGCCAGAGCCAGAGTGCCAGCAGCAGAGATCCTTACATCATGGTGGAAGAGAGACACACTGAAAGGAAAGGTGGAACCAGCACACACCTCTCCAGGTCCTGCCCACGCCCCTTCCAGACAGGTCCCACCGCCCAACCCTACACAGTATCCACAGGAACATGAGGCTTTTGGGGGACTCTCCAGATCCAAACCACAACACTGTGTGCGCATGTGTTCCTTTCCCGATACACAATATGCAAGTATCTATTTTTCTACTGCTGCTTTTCTCTTCTTTCTCTTGACAATGTCTTCTTCAAAGCAAGTTTTAAATCTTGATAAAATTCAATTTGTTACTTATGGGTTATGTTTTAAGTATCATATCTAAGAAGTACTTGACTAAGGTTGAATTATTTCACGTTTATTTTTTAGAAATTTTATAGTTAGACATTTGACACATAAGTCTAGAGTTCATATTGAATTAGATTTTTTATATGTCACATGTTTGAGATCTCATTTGATTTTGGTGTTTTGCTCACAGCTGTCCAATGGTTCCACCATCATTTGTTGAAAAAACCAATCTTCCCCTCCACCGAATTACTTTTGCACCTTTGTCAGAAATTAGGTATTTGCGTCTACGTGGGTCTATTTCTAGGCTACTTTGTTCAATCTATCGACTTGTAGACAAATTTGTAGACAAACTGATAAATCAGTCCAGGGCTTTTATTTATCATAGCATTCTTAGAGGTCAAGAAATGAAATAATATCCATCCTCCACTCTGTTTCTTTACAAAATTGTTTCAGCCTCTGAGTCCCTTTCATTTCCATATGAATTTTCAAATCAACTTGTCAGTTTCTACAAAACAAAGACTTGCCAGAGTTTCGATGGAGATGGCACTGAATCAGCGTCTGGAGTTCCACAGGTTGTGCTAATAAGGTGAACCCTGAGACTTCTGATCCCGACTGTGGTACAGCTCTTCATCTCCTAAGATCCTTAATTTCTTTCTCAGTGCATTGTAGTTTTTAGTGTAGAGGATTTTTTAATCAAATTTAACAGCGAAGTATTTTAAGCAGAAGTATTTTTAAGCATGATCTATTTAATTGCTAAAATCAGAACAGAGTACTGAAAAAGGACAAAAGTGGGAACAGGGTGACCAGTCAAGAGAT
Source organism: Ctenodactylus gundi (assembly GCA_004027205.1). Classification (NCBI taxonomy): domain Eukaryota; kingdom Metazoa; phylum Chordata; class Mammalia; order Rodentia; family Ctenodactylidae; genus Ctenodactylus; species Ctenodactylus gundi. The sequence goes on along the minus strand of PVKB01005091.1, from coordinate 27,714 downwards.
CATCATACAGTCTACTGAAGTGTTGATGGTGCCTCGAAACAGGACAGTGACAGTGGGAGTGGACACAGGAGCTGGTGGAAGGCTTAATTAGCCTGAATGAATGGTCATTTTAAAAAAGAGATCAAAAAAGTGGTAATGGAAATTTTATTTATTTATTTATTTGAGACAGGGTCTTGTTTCACTGTCCAGGCTGGCCCTAAACTAACTATGTAGCCCATGCTGGCTTCAAACTCATGGCAATCCTTCTGCCTCAGCCTCCTTAGTGTCGGGATTACAGACATGCACCACCACACCCAGCTTTAAGCTGGTGCTGGGGAATCAAACTCAGGGACTTGAGCTTGCTAGGCAAGCGCTTTAACCACCACTAGGCTACTCCTCCAGCCCTTGTAAACTTTATGTGATTCAACCTAGCATTTGGGGGGTTGTCAGAACTCAGGGCTTGTCAGATGCAGGGAACCAATGAACAGCAAGGAACACGGCCAGTTCCTACAGACGTTGCTCCCCTAACTACAGGAGGAGGGCTCCCTTTCCTCCGACTGTACAGTAGGGCAGGACAGAACCACACAGTTGCCTTCTCCTTTCCTTTCTTCCCTCTCCATTCCCTCCTCTTCCCTCACCTTTAGCTTTTCGGGGGACACAATTATCACAAGCTATATGTTTATTTTTAAACATGCATTTTTCCCACCTGGCTCCTTGTGTGACATTTTAATGATGTTGTGCTGGCTTAGCTTTTCATGGGCAGGGGATACGGAGTGAACATACTTTCTGTGCACAGTTTGAGGTTCACGCATAGTCCCTTAATGTTAATGCCATAGCAACACGCCCTTAACTTTTTATTTCTTTGAGCTCGACCCTCATCTGGAAAGGTTCTGGGCCACATTTTCAAGCAATTTGGTGCCGATCATCACGAGGCTCCTGAGTTTATGGAGGGAAGGCTAGGAACGCATGCTTGAGTTTATACTCGAATTACTATCCTAAATGACTCCACGGGGGGTTTCTTTTAGGGGTCACTGAGAGTCAGAGTGGAATGTTTTTCCTTCTTCACTTTATCCCAAGCCTTGGGGTACAAGAACCATAAATGCAGGTAATGTGTTTAATAGCCAGATTCTCTCGGCTCATTTTCCACCGCCCACCCCACCCCCACTGGTACTCAGGAAACCTCCCAGCGCTGGCTGGAGACGGACTTTGTAGGCCCTGCTTCCACAAAGGCTGAGATCGGGATGCCTGAGCAACACAGTTGGACGCACCCTGAGCACGTGACTCTTCCTGCAGCTCAGCCAGGCGCTGAGTGACTGCTTCCAAGTCCAATGGAGAGGTCCGAATTGCAAAGGTCTGTTGACAGGTCTGTTGAGCTCTCCATCACCAGAGGTGTTCAAGCAATGTCTAGAAAACTACCTGACAGAGGTATTTGTCATTAGAGATTATGTATTTGATGTGTAACTGAACTATTACAATCCTCCTCACAGCCACAGTTTTGTTTTTCATGACTTCACTTTCTTGCAGCCAATCAAGGCCTGAAAATATTAAATAGAAGAAAATTCAAATTGTTTCCATTGTCAGCTGTGTGCCTTTGTAAGTAGCTTGAAAGAAACCTTGTACGTAGACCTACCTCATCCTGCTCAGGACATGAGCCAATTCCTTGGTTCCGACTGGTCGTACAGCATATACTACCTACCCACTAGTCACTTAGGAGACGTCGGATCTACTGTGGCAAATATCTCAATGCTTGTGGTCTAGTTTCCCTTACAATGCCCATATCATTCACAACAGTGCACCTTCAAGTAGGCGTTGTATAAGCTCACATCACCACAAAAGGGTGGGCCCAGGACAGTAGGAAAATGTGAGAGACCCCGCTCACATAACTTACATTACATCAGACCGCAGAATTGTTCTATTTTAGTAGTAGTTACTGTTAATCACACTGTGCCTAATTTATAAATTAAACATTACTATATGCACGGGGGAAACAGTCTATATGGGCTTCACTATGGCCTCAGGCATCCACTCAAGGACTTGGACTCTTTCACAGATGGGGCAATCATATAAATCATAAATTGTCCTTATAACACAAACTTTGCCTGGTATCGTATTTATGTATCAACACTGCAGGGCTGGAAACTTCAGTCCAGAATGAGGCAGCGAAGGAGATAGATATGAACCTGCCCTCCAGGAACTTGCAGTCAGTGAAAGTGACAGCAATAGGTAAGAAATATATAAGGTTTTCTCTCTTTACAATAGCGGTGGCTCTCAGGGTTTAGGCCAGGGCATGGGTTATCTCGAAGACACTTCTGGACCCTACAAAGTCAAATTTCACCTTACAAATAGTAAAATGCAGACCAGAAAGTCTACCTAAGTTGTCCAAATTCACCAAGTTGTTGCCTGCTGAGGCTGAAGCAGGAGCCCAGCTTTTGCATCTCCAGGGTCTATACCCTTAACTGAGCCTCTGTTTAAGACCCTTCAGGACACACTGAGGGCTCAGTCCACAAGCCCACATCCCCGTGCACCCAAGCCTTGCTCTCATTTCAAAAAAAAAAAAAAAAAGATCAAGAGTATGGACCCACTCACCCCTCGCCAAACATACTGGTCCTCGGAGACCTCCAAATGAAAACCACCCTCTACCTCAGGCAGACCAACCTAATGGCTCAAAATTATCATTAAATTACTATAACACACTTTACTTAAAACCTGAGGCTTGATACTGACAAGATAGCCAACTGCCAATTGAAAGTTAATTAATAGAAAGAGGAGAAAGTTGACAAAGGACTCACTATGCTCCCAGCTCTGGGTAGGGGGAAGAAGGAGGTGGGCAGGTAGAGCACGACACACAAATAAAATCAAAGGTCCACTACCTGCCCTTGACAAGCATAAGACATGATCACAGAGACGAGAAAAAGCTGAGAGGCACCAGCAACAGCGAAGCAACAAACACTAAGACGTAATAGCCAAGAAACGTTTTTCCAAATTCTGGGTCCTGTTGTCTATCTTTAAACAAGTTCATTTTCCCCTCGGAGTCTCTAATTCTTCATGCATAACTGAGTTTTCCAATAGAACTTCCAGGAATGATGAAAATGCTTTACATTTTCAATGTCTAATACAGTATGTTCTAATCATCAGCTCTATATAGCTTTCAAGTTGATGGACTAGGACTGAAGTCTTGATTTTTCATTTGACACAACTGCAACTTCTGGTCAAGATAGCAACTGAATAACAGAGCTACACAATCTTTCCTCACAGAACGACTTATGAAGTGGAGAATATAATCAAAAATCATCTGTTTAATGTAGCTAAGACAAGAAAAAGTGGCCCAAAAACTGAAAGGAGACCACGGGGAGGTCAGAAATCCCAAAGACATATCGGAAATAGAGGAAAACAACAGCCCAGAGAGCAGCCTCAGGCCGAATGACTGAGCTGCCAACACTGACAGAGGGGAGAAAGCCCACAGCCCAAAATGCCAAACTGAGGTAAGCACGGACCTAGGAGAAAGGGGAACTGAGAGTAGCTGGTAGCCCCAGCTTCCAGAAGATGAGCGTGAGAGTAGTACACACTAAAAGTGCGATGTGCGTTCCCCCTAAAAAAAGGCTACCTGGAGCTTAGATCAGAAGCAGTGCTTGGCAGCTATAACAGGAAATGACATAAGCAGCAGCCATTTAAAAAGGGGGGAGGGGGCCCAAGACTGAACTGTTTAAAGTAAAAGAAAGCTCGGAAGAGAACATCATGTTTTTAGGGGTCACTCTTAAACAGTGCCTAGGAAGAAACTGGTACAGGACATGGCAGTAGAGAGAAGAGACAGACCATCAACCTCCTGAAAGACTGCGGTGTAGTGGAAGCACCCCGAGTGTCGGAGAGCCCCGTCCTTGGAGGAGGGAAGCCAGGACAGGCAGGAGAGCTTTGCTGAGGGGGCTGATAACTCAAGGGCTATCAGACTGCTAGGTCCTCCCTCATGGCCTACTCCCAGCACAGAACTCAGAGGAATTTTGGCTTCTCCGCCCACACCCTCATAACCATTCAAAGACTTCTCAGCTAGGCCTTTAAAGTGAAGTCCCCCAAAAATAAAAACATGAGAAGACAACAGGACACAGAGAGAAATGCTTGAGAACCCAGAAATTAATGTCATGGGCCCTGAAATAGTGAAACTCATAGGAAAGAAAGTCAAAAAGGAAACAAATAAGTTGAACATTCAGTTCAAACAAGATATTCTCAAAGAAATGCAAGCAATAGTCAGCAGGCTTAAAGAGAAACTTACCAAACAAAGCTTTAGTAAGAGGTGGATAAGAAGCTTACTAAGCACACAGAAGCCACAAAGAAAACATTGGCTGAGGTCAATAAGGAGATGCAAGATAGGAAGGAACATTTTGATAGAGAAATGGAAATTTTGAAAAGAAATCTAGTTGAAATTCAGGAATGAAAAATACAATTGAAAATAAGGGAAGTTGACTCAAACATTGTGAGGACAGAATTTCAGACCTTGAAGACAAGGCTGAGGAAACAAATGCCATAACGAGGCATGACTCCAAAATTAGAAAAGAGAAAAGTTGCTGGATACACCAGCTGATGGATGATTCAAAGAGAACCGATCTCAGAATTATGGGTGTGGGAGAAAGTGCAGGAGACAGCACCAAAGGTATAAAGAATTTAGTCACTGAAATAGTGCAAGAAAATTTCCCAAATCTAGGAAAAGAAATTAATTTTCAGGCGCAAGAAGTTAGTAGGATACCAAATAACCTCAACCAGTAATGAGACTTGCCACAGCACATCATAATCAAAACCTCAGAAATACCACATAAAGAGAGGATATTAAAAGCAGCAAGAGAAAAACAGTCATTATTCTACCAAGACAAACACATTCAAATTAATGCAGATTTCTCAATGCAAACTTTAAGGGCCAGAGAGGCTGAGCAAAATCTTTCAAGCTTTAAAAGATGGCACGTGTCAACCCAGGCTGTTGTATTCAGCAAAATTTCCCTGATAATTGAAGAAGTAAAAAATTTTCATGACCAAGAATCCCTAAATATATTTGTGACCTTTAGCCCAGCATTACAGAGAATACTTTTTTTTTTTTTTGAGACAGGGTCTCACTCTGCAGCCCAGCCTGGTCTTGGACTCATTATGGAGCCCAGGCTGGCCTTGAACTCACAGCAGTCCTCCTATCTCAGCTTCCCAAGTGCTGGGATTACAGGCATGCACCACCACGCCCCGCTTATGTGGTGTTGGGAATTGAACTCGGGTACTTAGCGCTTGACTTAGCACTTGCTAGGCAAGCACTTTAACCACCGAGCCATTCCTCCAGCCCCTTACAGAGAACACTTGAAGGAATCTTGGAGACAGACAGAGACAAGCAGCACCAAAACATGGAGGAAAGGAAACAGAAAGTGAGGGGCTGGAGGAATGGCTCCGCCCACCCCTAGAATAGGCTGCAGTGACTTAACAAGTGCTCAGTCAAGCACTAAGTACCTGAGTTAGATTCCCCAGCACCACATAAACTGGGTATGGTGGCTCACACCTGTAATCCCGGCATTCAGGAAGCTGAGACAGGAGGACTGTCATGAGTCCAAGACCAGCCTGGGCTCCATAGTGAGTCAGGAACAGCCTGAACTATAGAGCCAACTAAGAAAAAAAACTGCCACAAAAATAGAAAAAAAAAGATGAGTATTTGAATCATTTGATTGGTATTCTAAAACAGTACCAGCTGCCTCATAAAATCTGTGAAACTTCCCCCATAATTATTATTTTTAATAGTATATTAGTTTACAAAACATAATAGTTATATTCAATTTGGGGAATTGACATAAAATCTTTTAAAAATATGTATACATTAAGTTATGGGCAGATAGGTCAAATGATAAACTAAATCTAGAAAAATGTTAGTAATTAGTGAAATGTGAGTAAATAATTTATGAAAGTTTAAAAAATTCTGAAATAACTAAGTATGCTGTTACATCGATTGCTTTATGTGTAATATCTTGTATGATACAGACTTTAGTTCACTTAATGTTAGCAATTCATTTATTCGGTCTTTGATGTAAGTTTATCCTAAGAAAACAGACTGATATAATGATAACTTGAAGGTCTTTCGAATGTACAAACATTTACCTTTCAGTACCCAGCTAAGGAATTTGAAATTTAACTTCTCTTTTTTTCTTTCTCACAGTTTCTAGTCTTATGAATTTCACTGCTACGGTTCTTTTCTTATGCAGACTGGGGATGAGGCCATGTTAAAGAATCTGAACCAAGATACAGCAAGATACAGAAAAAGAGAACTTTCAGCAAATCATCCCAATGAAGGGCTCTACTGGACCCAGAGAAGAGGCATCAAGATATGGCCACTGCAGCCCATTCTAGGGGTGGGAAGCTGAGCTAAAGAGTGGTAATTTGAGTGGTGAAGTGAGTTAGATGCAGGATTAAATATGTTAAATATCTCATGGTTTCTCTGACAGGGAAAAACTCGGAATACAAGCATTCTATAGAAGCAAATGGAAGTTGCAGGGGATGGGGAGGGGGTGGGAGGGCCAGAAATTGGGAGGGGAAGGGATTGTAATGTTGACATTTTGTATATGTGCACAAAATACTCAAGTTCAGTGTAAACATTATGTATCACATATATATTATTAACAATGGGGGAAATAAATTAATATTAATTTAGTACAATATAAATATTAGAAACACTGAAAATGATTTTATGTAATTGTAATCATTTCAAATTTAAGTAGCCACATATAGCTAATAACAATAATATTGGACAGCACAGATACAGAAAGTTAGAAGTTCAGTGGCTTCATCTATCAAAGTAATATTTTGAGAAGAAACCTTTGAAGATGTGTCTGACCTCGAGATCTGCCTTGGAGTAACGGACTGGCGAAGCACTGGCCTCTGGGGACAGGGAACACATCCCCTAGTATGTCTGGTTGCAAGGCCGAGGATGAAGGTCTCCGCCTCCCAAGAGCTGCCCATTAATAGCGATAACGTCAGCACATGTTCTCAGGATTGTTTCAAGGAGTGCTCCCCAACTTTTTGATGTCAGGGACTGGTTAGTTGAAGACCATTGTTCCAGGGATGAGGAGAAGTAGGATTCATAGGTAAGGGGACTCGCTCTACAGAAGTTTGTTGGAGGATAGCTCTGAAATCGCCAGCAGCCACAGGTGGGAAGCACAGAGCAAAGCTCCACCTCCTGTCAGATCAGAAGTGGTGTTAGAATCTAATAGCAGCACAATGACAGGAGGTGGAACTCTGTTGCTCACTGCCTGGTCCCTGCTCATGCGTCCTGGTGGCTGGTCTTTACACAGCCAACGCATCAGTCTCAGTCCATAGTTCAAGGGTTGAAGACTCTTGGTTTAAAGAACTAAATGATATCATAGATTCAACTGTCAGAACAGTATCTGACACTTTGTAACAATTTTAGCTACATGTTAAAAAGATTATCATTATTATTATTCATGAGACAGCACGACTCAGCCCCCTGAAATCAACCTTGTCCCCCTGGCAACCCATTGTTCACCATAGAGGTACCTCTAAAACCTGCTCCTGGGTAGCAATGGCCAATGGCAATGGTGACAGATGAGAGTCACAACTCAAGGAGGCCCTTCCTATTTAAAGAACCTCTCACAACAAGCAGTGAGAGTCTCCTTCCCCGAGCCTGAGGCAACATGTAGAGTTTAATCCTTGCTGTATTCTCGCAAGATTTCTGCCCCTGAGATTAAGTTTCCAGATTAAGTGTTAAGTGTGACTTCATATGATCACAATTAGTATAAGACATTAAGATTTTTTATCTGAAAGGTTTTTTATGGCTCTTCTCAAAATTAATGTGAGCCCAACAAAGAACAGACAACTTCTTCCTTCATTTTCTTTCTTCCTTTCCACTGCTTGTGATTAAAAAAAAAACCAAATCCTTCAAAAGATGGAATTCCATTCTTAAGTTGCTGTAGATTTGATTCCATGAAGAGTTACTATGGGATTTCTGTGTACCAACAACTCCCTGTAGAATGCCACTGATTTAACAACTCAGTGTGTGACCCACAGACACGTGCATTCTTCACTAGGCTTGCTCTAGTGTCCCCGTGACTATAATCAGGATTCAGGTTAGGGTCAAAGAGTAGTTCTTTAAATGTCATTTCAGCTCTGAAAATCTAAGGTTCAATGACAACTATCGTTTTCAGTTTGACAATATGACAGAGTCATAAAGGAACCATCGTTAAATATTTCCATTCAACTGGCCTATAACTGCACAGAGCACGAGTCAAAAACTCAAATACCTCTGGCCAACCAAGCAACAGCAGTAGTCAGCTGGGCTGGCTAGACATGTCGTGCTTCCTAGGAGCACCTCATCCAGAAGGAACTATGGTAGCACACCATCAGGTGATGTGACCTCATGGAAAGGTAGCATTTGTTGACAGATCTTCGACTCTCCCAAGGAACACCAGAAATCTGGACTTCTAAGTGTGAAAAATCCCTATTTTAAGTATTGGCTCCAAAACATAAAAACTGCAGGCCAAGCAAAACACATTTAAAGTGAATTCTTTCCTCGTTTCCTCCATACCAGGGATGTCATTACATAGCCAAAAAGGCCTGAATCCAGGACAGATCTTGAAACATTGTGTGTAGGAGAAATCTAGGTATCAGGCCAATTTTTAAATCTGTTTCTTTCAGCTAAGAATCAATATGTTTACCCTTTGGCGAAAACCAGTCAAGTCCAACCCGGATTGAAAACCCAAAGCAAACACAATTCCTGCTAATTTCCAAGAGTTAGATTCCTGGCTCCAGAGTTAGCAATGAAACCCTGAGGTGTTCACTTCATCTACCTTCTAGGTAATTGAGCCCAAAATGTCCTGGTTATCTTGAATTCCTGGGCAGCAAAGATTCAGGAATTTCCCATCATTGAGTCATAGGATCGATTTCCCAGAATTGCTAAAAAAAAAAAAAAAAAAAAAAATTCCAACGTAATGTTCAGTTTCTATTTGAACCATCAGGGAAAAATGACTGGGGTTTGGCCCTTCTAATTCCTCCTCCAGTATCTAACTAGTTATAAATCTATAATTCATAAAAATACTGGTTTCCTTGCTTAGTGTCTGCATCCTCCAACCCCAATAAAATAGAGGAGGCCTCCTGCCTAACTTGTTCAAATCTATTTCCACAGCTCTTCCAAAAGAGCCCGGAACCGCTGGCTTCCAAATATGTATTTACTATATAAGAAATTAATGAACAATCATGAAGGTTATATTCTACTGTCTTCAGAAAAGGAGGGGTGTCTCTAAAGCAATCCTAAAGCTCTTCTGAAGGGGGTCTGAATCTTGCTGATCTGTATTAACCCCAATTTTCCTTGGAGCCACAAAGGCTAAGCCTGTAAGCTTTTCCAAGTCCTAGGCTCCAGCTCACAAGTATCAGATCTCTTGGACTCTTTCTATTTTTAACCCAGTAGAAACACGTTCATTCCCTCATGATCATCTTCTAAAAGGTGACAGTGAAGACTGGGGAGAGAAGAGAGGCGGGAAGAAGAAAAGAGAGTCAGTAACTCCAGCATCCCGGGACACCACATAGCTAGCAATCTCGCTGCCATTTAGACTTTCAATGTGTATTTTAAAGCCAGACCATCTGGATTTTCAAGGTAGGCCTTTTGCAGGCACATTTGGATCCACACGTTGAAAAATGAGTGCGGGTCCCGGTTCTAGACATATTTCCACTTGAACACAACAGAAAGATTCATTGGATATTAACTGAGAACGTGTCTTGGGCCCCACCAACCTTGAGATTCTAGGACTCTGTGAAGACCACCAATTACTGGAGGCTGGGAGCTCTCTAAAAATGCCTTTCAAAGGGCCACAGAAATGGTGATACTGTCCTTGAACGATTCACACCCCGTCTACGTCCTGAAGATTATTAATCTTTATGAAGAACAAAGCTGTGCTTCTTTGGCTTCTGAAGATTCCTGCCTCACCAGTCAACCTGTTGCTGAGCTGATAATCTGGTTGAAGCACACAGATCAGGAAGCCCCACGAATGTTTTCCCGTTATCTGCCCATCTGGCCAGTAAGGCATGTACTAGCTGGACCTCACATGTCACACATCAAGGCTTCCCTGGCCAGGTCCAGCACCCTGGAATGGGTCAATGTTCAAACCACAGGTTTTCCACTTTATATAACAGATAAAACCATTAGACAAAAGAAGAACAAGGAAAGTTCTCTTCAATAAGTGACTTGGAGAGCGCTAACAAACATGGACAGCACACTGCACTCCAAAATCCCAGAACACTCATTTTCTCACGTGTACAAGGAGCATTCTCCAAGGCAGACCATATGTTAGGTTTTCTGTCCGGCCTCCAGACATTTGTAATTGAAACTGTACAAAATATTTTCTGACCACTATGAAATGATATTAGAAGTAAATAAAATAAATTTTAAAAATTCATAAATATATGGGAAATAACAACTCTCCTACGGAAACAACGGGTCAATGAACAAGTCATGCAGAAAACTTGAAAATACTTCGAGATGAATGTGAATAAGTACTCAACAGACAAAAACTTATAGGATAAAACTAACAGGAAAATTTATAATTGTAAATGCCTTTTAAAAAGAAATATCTCAAGTAAATGACTGAAACTTCTACATTGAGAAACCAGAAAAAGATCTAAGAAAATTAAACTAAACAGCAAAAAAAAGGGGGGGGTGGATAATAAAGACTACAGTGGAGATAAAAGAATAGAAGATAAACAGAAGGGCATAGAGAAAAACCAATGAAATCAAAGGTCAGTTCTTTGAAAAGATAAACAAAACTGACGGGGAGTGGGGGGAGGGATTAAAATTGCCAAAGAGAGGAATGAAACAGAGGACATTGTAACTTACCTTGCAGGAAAAGTGTAGTGTTCATGATTTTTGGTAGATATTAATAAATTGATTCTATGATTTATAAGAAAAGGTAAAAGAATTCAAGTAGCTAAATAATTTCAAAAACAAAGAACCCATCTGGGGTATCAATACTACCATGTTCTGACACCCACCGCAGATGGCAGATTTCCTGTGTGGCCATCTTAAACTCCCTCCCAATAGTTTTCAACACACTCCTCCATGTTCCCACATAAGCCTTCAGCAGGGCATTCGTTGCACTAGAAGGGTGGCTGGTGTCTCGATACAGATGGCATCTTCCCCTCCCGTACCCCTAGGACCCAGCAGAATGCCCCAAACAACCAGAATGGCTAAGAGATAGTATTTTAGGTGGACAGATGAGAAGGATGGATGGATGAATGGACGGACGGATGGGTGGGTGGATGGATGGATGGATGGATGGGTGGACAGAGAGAAGAATGGGAGGCTAAATAATGAACGGATGGAGGGATGGGCCTGTGGATGAAAGCTGGATGCGTATACAGACGGTGATGACTCTAGGACCCTTTGCCTGAGCACAAAGGGCTAAGGCAGTGTTTCTTAGATGGCGACTACAGAAGGAACAACAAATGAGAAACCAGGAGACCTCCTCCTTAGTTCTTCTACATAAGAAACTTTTTTATTTTTTATTTTATTTATTTATTTATCTTGAGACAGGGTTTCGCTCTGCAGCCCAGGCTTGTCCTGAACTCACTATGGAGCCCAGGCTGGCCTTGGACTCATGACAATCCTCCTGTCTCAGCCTGTGGAATCAAACTCGGGTACTTTAAGCTTGTCTTAGTGATTGCTAGGCAATCGCTGAGCCATTCCTCCAGACCCTATGCAAGATTTTGTTATGTCACTTACTGTTTCCTACCCTCAATGCCATCTGGAAAGTCTGCATTTTAACAGGTGTCACCAAAAGTTGTGCACAGGTAGGCTCTATTACACTAGAACTGAGCATGTTCTTCCGGCCACGCCCACTACACATTAGCATTTGACAAAACTGACCTTTTATTTAAAACCAAATTTAGGGGAACTATTCCTTACATCTGTCAGTGGTTAAACAAGCAAAGTGTAACTAAACACAACACTGTCTCTCTCAAAAGTCTTTGCCCAACTTAAACTCAGACCCTTTGAGCTCTTTCTGATGAAAATTTATACCGTGTGTATTCTCAACAGGGTTTTGGCATGGATAAGTTTGTCAGCCACAAGCATCTTACCCTGGAAAGTGGCCTCAAATTCCACTTGCTATTACTGTTGGGAAAGGACATTGTAGATGGAAGCTTATGGGGTGCCTCAGGTTTGACATATGATCATAGGGGTAAAAGAAAAGGCAAAGGGGGTCTCCCCTAGTACTCAAAGTCCCAGATCTTCCTCTAAGACCTAGAAATCATTTCTAAAGTCACCACAGTGAAGAAAATAATTACTGAATCTTTTCCTTGTCTCTCATTTTCCAAGACACTCTACTCCAAAACTGAATTATTTCTTGGAGAATTTCTAACACAGAAAACACTGGTCTCATTTCAGAATTTTCAATTTCTCACTTAACTCTAGCCACAAAAAAAGAATAGTTCTTTGTTTGTCAAATCTTAATTGTCAATATCTTTTCCTGGACCAAGCAGTGGTTTAAATGTGGACACAGACTCTTGAGGTTATCTGATGATCCCATGAACACAGCAACATTAGTCAACTTAGTATCAGAATATTTTCCAAGGTTGCTGAAGATCACGAAAGTGTCTCATTCTGCCATCATAAGGAAGCAAACTCTTCATTAAGAAAGAAAGCATCAGACTTTAGAGTCAGAGATTTGGCCATTTTGTTGTTGTTGTTGTTGTTGTTGTTGTCATTGTTGGTTTCCTGGAACTCAGTTTCCCAGAAATCATTGTTTTTGATTTTTCTTTCCTTAAATAAAATGGGTACAATATTTTTGATTTTTTAAAAAATATGTATACAATAGGCCTTTGGCATTGAGGAGGGACAAACCTAGACAGACATCTATTGGCCATGAGGGTTAATGGTCTTGCTGTGGTGAATTTGTCCACGCACACTCTGATCCCCGCCACCCACTGTCCCCTTTCTCTCCTAGCTTCCGTACATACCTTCTGGTCATCATCATGTTCTCTATTTATTCTTCTCACTAGAGGAATGTTGTAGGCAAAATTATATCTTGATTCTTTTATTTTATTTATTTATTTACTTTTTTTCTTTTGAGACAAGGTCTTGCTCTGTAGCCCAGACTGGTCCTGAACATACTATAGAGCCCAGGACTCGACAATCCTTCTGTCTCAGCTACAGGTGCACACCACCACGGCCAGCTTATGGGGTGGTGGCGAACTGAACTTGGGTACTTCGTACTTGACTTAGGTGCTTTAACCACTTAGCCATTCCTCCAGTCCTCTTTTTTTTAAGTCCAATTTTATAACACTTACCCAAGGGATTTTCCTTCAATTACTATGAGAAATTTTCACATATTATTAGAAATTAAATTTCCATGCAAAATGATTACAGTTTATTGTTTTCCTAATCTGATGTCTTGGGGAAAAGCGAAGCCAGACACTATATTGAAAAGGAAAGAGCTGTCTTTCTCTGCCCTTTGTGACAACTCACCAAAGGGCTGCTAGAAATCACTGGGAATGCACTCAGTGAGTGTGCACCCACCAAAGAAGGCCTTAGTTTGCATTTGGCTCGTGATGCTGAGACATGCTTTCCAAATTTGGCTGCAGCACGCGTGCCAGGCCAGGGCACCAGGGAACTCGCTATGAGAACGAGGAGACTTCCCCAGCATGTCCACACACCAGTGCTCTGGCTGACCACTTGCGTGCCTGTGTACAAATTAAAGAGGGGAAATTGACTGTTTGGTTTCCTGGGAAATAAAGGGTCAGGGAAACTATTAGCACCATCAAATTTTGATTGCCCACAACCATCGCAGGGAACAATGGCCTGGAACCCCAAGGAACATTGTGGTTGCTTTCCCAGGACCTCAGGGGATTTGGCCTGAGCAACGCTATCCCATTGCCCTATTCTGGATCAGCATCTGCCTGTGGAAGGAAGTAGTTTGAGGGACCTAAGAATGAATGCAAAGAATCCCTTTCGTCCAGGGAATCATCTGAGAGCAAAATCTGGATGCATCATAGTGTGGAAAAGGAATGGCCAAGTGGTGAGATGAATGAATCAGAAAAAAAAAAAAGGAAGACAGAAGGAAAGCAGGGTCAGAAGGAGGAGATATGGCAGGAGGTTAGGGAAGGGATGGAAGGGAAGGGGCCTGATCATTGGCCCCTGCACTTTAACCGCTCAGTTGTCATCCCACCAATCCTGACAGAGCCTCCCTGCCAGGCTGCCCAAGCAAGAAGAGGAAACAGTGATAACTTCTCATGTTTATGTCATTGCTTCCCAAGAAAGGGTCAGTAATCCCTCACCATTAAATTTCAAGCACTAAAGCCACCGCACCCCAGATAAAAAATGTATCCCTGGCCAGAGGCAGATATTGTACAAAAATACCTAAGGCAAGTGATAGATAGGTAGTGACAGATAGACAGATGACAGGAGAGAGAGGAAAGGAGACAAAAAAGAAAGGAAGAAAAGGCGAAAAGCGGTAAGGGTCATTTCTGCTAATGCTTTCTGGGACCGCAGAGCATTAACCTGCTGTGGTACTGTGAGCTTCTCTTTCACCACATCATGGAGGAACAAGCCCCCCAGCAGACGTTCAGCAGACACTGCTACTTATCGAGTGAAATTCCATGTTCTAGGAGCTCCAGGAGACACAGCTTTCCATGCCTGGAGAGTTCACCTGGAGGTTTACTCAGAAACTACCTTCTAGGATGCATCCCAAAGGTCTGACTCTGTAGAAGGAGGCCACAGTGGGGACACCAGCTCGCTCGCTCTCCTCCCCCTCCACCCACTTCCCCTCTCTCTCCTTCCACCTTCTTGATCCCCCCCTTGCCCTTCCCTGGGTAATTTTACTAGTCTTGGGAGTCTGAGAACCTCGGTATATGAACAAAATCCAAGCCACAGGAACTTCCAACCCAGAGAATGTGCCCGTGAAGGAATTCCCATTCTACACAAGTGCTTCTGAGAAGATGCAGGATTCAGATTATGCTACAAACCAGAAGTGAGTCCAAGCTCAGTTACCTACTTACATCAATACCTTGGCCAAGCCACTTAAATGGAGATCGCTCAAGTCAAAAGTGTGAATCCCAGCAGCCATGATCTCCTGGAGTAGTTGAGTAGATAGAATCAGCCATCACACATAAGCACTTAGCACAAATTTAATAAAAGTTGGCATGTAGTCCTGCTGTTCTTATCATAGCTAAGCTAGCGAGATGAAGCCCTTCCCTCAAATGCTGTGCTGTGAGAGGCAGTGGAAGGGAGACAGGTACAGAAACTGGTATTGGTCAAGGGGAATATAACACCATTAATTGAAATAATAACAACTTGGGCTACTATGACTTAAATATATGATTTTCCCAACCAACATTCACATTGAGCAATACTGAGAGGTGGGATCTCAAGGGAGGACAGTGGAGACTTCATGTGTAGATTAATGCTGTCTCACAAAAGCATGTACACACTCACTATGATGAGACTAGTTAGTTACCACCAGAGCAGGTTGAGAGACATTGAGTTCAGCTTCCTAGGCTTTTTCATACTTTCTGTCTCTTCACGTGACACATTCCACTTTCTGCCGTAAGTTAAAGAAGCCTGGGCCCCTTACCAGAACCATGCTCTTAGGTTTCCATTCCTTAAGAATCAGAAGCCAAAATAAACCTCTCTGCTTTATAAACCACCCAGTCTCCAGTGTTTTGTTATAGTAACAGAAAACAAACTATAGGCACTACTCTGTACTTCAAGAGTTTTTGGAGAAACAGAGTAATCAATTCCAAACTATAAGACCTCAGTAGGACTGTGAAGTGGGACTCAGTCCATCCCTGACTACTTACTTGGTTGCCATAGCCTAGCCAGGACTGGCTGCACTGGCCTGATCTTCAACAGTGCCTCCATGTGGGAGACAGAAGCAACAGCACTGCTACTCTGATGAACTCATGGTGTCTTCACTTGTTTGGACTAGAGTTGACCTCTGTAGGTAAAGCGAGGTTCCTCAACTTTGACACTATAGGTGTTGGGTCAGAGAACTCTTTGATGTACTGCATGTTTCTGAATGTATAGAAGCATCTCTCCCTTTACTCACTAAATGCCAGGAGCACCTGTCCACCCTACAATGACCATGACATTGTCAGGTGTCCTCTAGGAAGCAAACTTCGGGCTGGTTGGAAAACTGGGTTACAATAATCTCAAAATTCTTAAACACTGTAGAGTTGTAGAAGAACTTTCAAGAGGAAAATATTTTTATGTACACTGGAAGGGATTCAGGAAATTTACCAGAAAAAAAAAGTTCATACCGCAGAACTTTCTGGATGTACATGCAAATGGTCTGAAGTACAGAAAATTCTCAGGAACATTTAAATTTTTTGCTATGCTTTTTCTTGTTTGTGTTTCTTCCACGATATTTTAAAGGTCGTTGTATGTAGAAGCTAATTTCAAATTTAGAAAGAAATATTAGGAGGGAAATAAGGGGGCATATTTGTTCAATGACAGTCTTCCTGTAGACACTCTGATACCAAAAAAACAGAAAACAGGACATCATGGGCAATACAGCTTTTCTTGTATTTGCTCGCTGTTCATTCTCTCCTTCCACTGGTGACAGTGCCCACTTTCCTTGGGAAAATTACAGATTAACATTCTCCACCCGGTCTTGGCCACAGGATGAGAACAGAATCTAAACAAAAGCCATCAAGGGTCTTTCTTGGTTCCATTTTGAAGAGAGATATACTGCAAGGGAAGGCATATAGGCACGTGATGGCTGGGGTGAAAATTTAAGTTTCGATTCGCTGCGTTACTGAGCTCACCAGAGATGGTCTGGGTCTTCCGACATCCCTCTCATGATTCCTCTTCTTTGCTTAAGTTAGTGAAGCCCCATTTATTTTTTGGAATCAAAGAACTTTGCTTGTTACAGTCTCTAAAACTCAGAGCAATACAGACCAGATAAGCTTCCTGTAACAGGAACTTCTAATATTTTAAATTTTACACTTACAGAAGAAGTATGTTACAGTCAAAGGCATATACGGTGAAAATAAATTTAGTAAATTACAAGGGACGTTGGAGACATAGCATGCAATTTAAATGCAAAAAAAGAAAAAGAAAAAGAACTAATCAGTGTAGTGTGTGCTGGGTAACATAGTATGCATTTTCATACTAATAGCATCACTAGTATTTATACTAACCTGTGATTAGAAGATGCGGAAGTATGATTTTTGTATAGAAAACAGGAGTTTGTAGACGTATACAGAAGAGTTGCAGTGCATAAGAACTTACTGTACTCGAAGACAGCTAATCAGGCTTGGTAAAGATACATAAGGCAGGAGAGAGAGAAATAAAGAGAAAAATCTAGGTCAGGAAGGCCCGGAAATGCTGTGAATTGGGATTTGTGAATCTGTGGGCCATCTACCAGCCTTCATCCCTTCCCGCCTCTAATGTCTCTTCATGTCCTGTAACACTGTCCGGGTCTGTCCCGCAAAGGTTCATCTGTGGAGCTTGGTCTCCGGCATGACGGTGAGAGGCGGTAGAGACTCGGGAGGTGGGGCCTAAGGGAGAAGACGAGGCCCGCCATGCGGATTCACGTGTCCCTCCTCACCCGCACAGGGTGTTCTGGCACTGCCCGTAAATCTGCCTTGCTTCCTGGCTTCCCACGCTACGTCCTCTGCACATACTCCCATCCACTGTGAAGCCCTCACCAGAGCCATGCGAATGCAGACACCATGTTCTTGAGCCTCGGAGCTAATGTGCCCATCCTCACCTGTTCCAAAATGACCTAGCACAGGGGCTTGATGACGGAGCACACTTTTCTCAGAAAATTGTAGCAGGGTTGGACTGATTCAGAAGATGGGAAGGATTTTTGGTTTGAAACCATTTGTAAGTTTTAAAATACTTTATGGTGAGGGCTGGGGGAGTAGCACGGTGGTTAAAGCACTTCCCTAGCTAGCTTAAGGCTCCAAAGTCAATTCCCTAGCACCACATAAACCTGGGCATGGTGGTACATGCCCGTGATTCCAGAATTCAGGATGCTGAAGCAGGAGGACTGCCATGAGTCCAAGGCTGACCTGAGCTATGTAGTGAGTTCAGGACCAGCCTAGATGACAGAGTGAGGCTCTGTCTCTAAATAAATAAATAAATAAATAAATAAATAAATAAATAAATACTTTATAGTGAGAACTGATGTCAGTTATCCTCATCTGTCCCAGGGTAGCAGCTACATTTGATAATCACCATGTCCCGTCCTCGTCAACTCTGCAAGCCAAAACCTACTTGAAAGAAAGTCATGACTCTGTTGGGAGCTTTTTTCTGCCTTGTGAATGAGGATACGAGGGTCCTGAACATCCCTCCAATCAGTCTTGAATCAGGAGTAGACAAGAAACTGGTGGACAAGACCATGCCGGCTTTCTCCTCCTTTCTGACGTGGAACATTCCTTGGGACTGTTCCAAGTTCCGGGGGGGGTGGTCCTCCTCTGCCCACAGTGAGAGCTTCTCCTTTACTCAGCTATTTTTCTTTCCCTGTTTCACTTAGAAACTACTTGCTCCCAATTCTTAGGGTCAACTTTTGGGGGCATCCAAACCAAGCCATTATTTTTCTTTGTGGTGGTAGGAATCAAATCCAGGGCCTTGTGCATGCTCGGCACACACTGTACCACTAAGCTACAACCTTTGCCCAAGTCACCCATTTTTAACAGCTATTATCTTCACCTTGCTCCTAAGACCGAAAACAAGTACTTAGTGGGTTTTAAGAGTCAAAACCCAGCGTTGCCTCCAAAGCCATCATCTCAAACAAAAAATATAGATGCATCGAGTGCAGACCATGCATTTTTCAGGGGCTTTGGAAAACTCGAGAAAGATCTGCAACCAAAACCAAAGACACTGGCTACAAAATCCCCAAAGGAATCGGCAAAGCCACATGCAATGTATGTGTGATTAAATGCCCGTGAGATGTAGTATGCGTTCAAGTCATCAACAAAACTCCAGCAGATTCATACATCATTACGTACGAATTATGATCAGGGTGAGATGTGAGCATTTAATTCTTGTTAAGAGGGAAGATGGAGCAGGACCACACACTGATGGCCGAGGAATGCTCTACAACAGTGCGGCGGTTGAGGCTGGAATCCATGAGTCCAACGCTATGCTCAGACTCTTCAAAACAGGAGAAAATGCCTTCCCAGCCCACTCTGTCTGCCTCCCTCAGAGTTATAGATCGCCATCCGTGGAGAGAAATCTTTGCTGGGGGGAAGTTGTCACCACCGATTCAGATCCGATATTGCCGTGGCTTTGTTCTGCCTCGGCAGGAATCCATACTCTCCCACAGTTCTAAGGAAGCCACTGTCTCCCTAGGAGGGAGTCTGACAACTCCAAGCCCCTCCTCCACATTAGCTGGATATCCAAATATGACTCGGAGGCTGGTGAGGCTCCCAGTGATCAATGACAGCTCCAGCCAAAGCCACCCAGACAGGCAGCAACGCTCACGGCTCCTCGATACAAAAGGTGTTTTATTTCTCATCCTTTTATTTTTGTCACTGAAAGAATGCTTCCCATGTGTGGATTAATTAAAGTGTAAACATTAAATATTGATTGATGCATTATCAGCATGGAGCAGTGGCCTGCCGTCTGATTGATTCTTGAGGTGATTTATTGTCATATTTGAGGAGTCATTTCGCTTGATAACCAAGAGGGATCACCTGCCGCCCCCCTCCTCAGCGACTCCACTCCCTGTCTTTCCCCCGAGTCCCTCCTCTTATTCTTCCAGGTGACATCTGAATTCCAATGACTAAAACACCTTCATTTTACTGTCACAGAGAGTGTGTGGCCCGACATTTGTTCTGCGTGTGTGTATGTCTATGTGTGTGTCCCAGGCAATTATCAAATCAATTAACAACGCGATGCCGGAAGTAACAAACCTACCCTCTTCTCAGGGACATTGGTAATGTGCATGGCTGCCCCTCCAGAGCTCTGAAATGTGAGAGTGGGCAAACGGTAGGGGCAGAAGTACAGAATGAAGCAAAGAAGGGGGAAAAACAAAGACCGCAGTTGTAGGTCTTATTTCTCTGATGCTGCTTTTCACTGTCAGTAGAAATGACCAGGAAACAAAATAGCAATCCGTGGTTATAATCGGTTCCGTCTCTGTAGAAAGGAATCATCACACCACATCTTACCAGGATGACCCACTTGGAACGGTCACTCTTATAGGTTAAAAAATAATCAAGCATTGACCGTTCTATTGGGTTCCACCTTATATATTTAAACTCCCCTGGAAGTAGGATAGGATCATGTTTATTTATTCTGTTCCCAAATGACAAAAATGGTACAAAAGAAACAAGTCACAGACATCTGCAGTTTGCTCAGTGTCTTGGAGTATCCCTGGCATGAATAAATGCAGCAAATAATTTACTCACGGAACAATCATTGTAGCCTGCAGGCTGCCGTTTCATTCTACTCATGTTGTAGATCAAGAACACGAACAAACAGAACAGGGCTCCAGTCAGAAGGCCCCTCTTGGGACACACCAGCCCACGACTCCAACACCCTTCCAGTGGGTCTCACTTGAGCCATCTCCAGATTAAGAGGAGACTCCCACATGTCCCAGGACAAGGGCTCAGTGAATGGCACGCATGGTCCAGAGGCCACCAGATGTGCTGAAACTTTGGTTTTGAAATATTCGTGGTCTGGTTCTTTCTTGGTAGAGGAGGGCACAGACACTGTCCAGACCAGTGGAGGAAAGCCATGAAAGGCAAGTGTCTAACCTTCTCAAAGCTCCCCTTCTGAACACAAGCCCAGAGTCAGACCTGTCTGAAGAAGTGAGCACCAGAACCTTCTGTGCCCCCGCATTGCTAAGCTTTCCCAGGAATCTTTGGTCACCTATCCTATCAAAGGAATGCCCTCAGGAAAGCAGTAGTCCAGTCTCTTGATTAGTCATCAGACCAATTACCAAATGGACTTAGACCGAAAGCCAAAACATTGTCTCCTCTACGGAAATTCTGGTTGGCAGCCCCGAGTCCCTTCTCTCCATAGGACCCTGCTTATGATACTCAGGGCTGTGGGGCTTTGACAGCACCAACACCATTCTGTAGAGTGTGTCAGCTAGTAAGGCGACTCTTCACATAGTTAAATGCTGGCAGGGGCTCTCCGTTCTCGCTAGGAACCATCTGTCAATTCCCTCCATGACCAGCCCCTCATCTTCTTTGATTCACACTTTCCAAAGATAACATGGGAAAAATAAGATAAGATCAGATGTTCTAGAATAACTGTGTCCCTCTTGGCAAGTGTGTGTGTGTGTGTGTGTGTGTGTGTGTGTGTGTGTGTGTGTGTGTGTAGTACTGGGGATTAAATCCTGGGCCTTTGCACTGAGCTACATTCCCAGCCCATGTTTATTATTTTTATTTGAAACAGGGTCTTGCTAAGCTGCCAAGCTGTGTTAAAATTTGTGATCCTCCTGCCTCAATCTCCTGGGATGCTAGATTTACATGTCTGTGCCACCAGACCCAGCCATCTGTGTCCTGAAGATTTCATAATCTTCATGATGGCAGGTTATAACCACAATAGAACATATCAATTGGTGAGCATATTCAGAAAATGACCTAGTGCAAGCACATCCCAATGTCATGACCTACAGACAAGTCGGTCTTTCCTCACTGGTGGTGACAGTAGCAGTGGGGGAAAGCTGGTTTTCCAGACTCTCAGGTTGAATGTGTGATTCAAGCATCTTCAGTGTTATGTTTTGATAACTCCACTAAGAGTCTAGATTGATCTCTCAATACGAGTTCAGCCCCATCCTGTAGGTTCTGGTATGTGGTGCTAATCACTTCTAAATGGCCTCCGATTTCAGTTTTGACTTCTTAACCCAAGAGTTAACTTGGAAAGATGTTTTTTAAACTTCTAAGAGAGAACATCTGTAGCATATTTTCTAGAAATACTATCTGCTATAAATTCTAGGATTAGCTTAACTTCCTGAAATTGTCCTTTTCAAATCAATTTCATAGCTCTTAAAATTCAAAGATCCAGTAAGACTCAATTGACATTAACCCAACCTTGCAAGGTAGAGCTGGTGTCACTGGCAGACCTGATGGTCACATTCCTAGTGCCGTTCAAAGCCATAGAGCAAAGACCCGTGTTCAGGCCTCTGGAGTCCATGCAGAACGCTTGTTCCTGCCATATTCAGGACTGGCTCTTGATAAAGTTCATTTTCCTAGGAATATTTATTGTCTATGTCAGTGTGCTAAGGACTATTCTAGTCACTGGGCATAGAGCAACTCAAAATACAAAATCCCCTCCCTCTCTCCTGAACATTTGCTTCGGGAGTGACTCTCAGAAGTCAACTATGTGAACAGAGACCTGGGAATAGGAGAGGGGCCTGGGATACAGAGGAACTCCACTAGGAGGAGGAGCAAGTTCTCTCAGAGTCAACTGGGGTCCTGGCAATTTGTATAAACTGCTTGCCTTCTCCTTAGAGTGCCCAAGTTAGTGGTAGAGGTGCCACGATTTTTTTTTCCAGACACTTCCTTAAGTCCTGTCTCATGTCCTGCCTTCTAACCACCAGGCATCTGCTGGGGACTGACCACGCCTGGTGGCAGCACAGTGCTAAACACTTCTACTCAGGACCTCTTTTTGTTTCATTCTGGCATTTCTGACATGTGTGCCTCTTTTATCGATGAACACACCAAGATTCAGAAAAATAAACTTGCCCAAAGTTGGCATCTCAGAAGAGTGTAGTCTTCTGACTCCAAGATCAGTGCTGCTTCCAAGACCCCGAAGTTTTGTCATCCGTCATTGTTTTGTTTATATTTTTCTCAACAAGAGAAATCTTTGGAAAAGCATCTGTGGTATATCACTTGGTCTGTTCATGCAAGTTGGGTTTTATTATTCGTTTTATGTGTTTTATATTTTGTTTTTGCTTTATTTCATTTCATTTTGTTTTATTTTGATTTGGCAAGGCTGGCTACCAAACCCAGAGCCCCCAGCATGGTAGCCAAGTTCCGTGCCACTGAGCCACACCCCGGCCCTGTATGTGTACTCACCATTCATCTTTATCCTCTGATCCTTGCGACCACCATCAGAATCACCATCAAGAGACCACGTGCTCATTGCTACTGTCTTGCAAGCAGCCGGGAACTGTGCTGAATGCGTCAGACCCATTTCACCCTTTACTCAAGACTGTGATTAAGAGCAGGCGGGAGTAGGTCTCCTGGGTTTAAACACTAGCTCTGCTTCTCACTAGCAGGGTACAGATATTGGACTGAGTCTCTTGGGTAGCTATCGCCCAGCCATTCCATGGCCACCTTGGCTGAACCTGGGCCTACTGTTTCACAAAGCTCACATCCTCCTGCCTCCCAGAAGCCCGAAAGTCTTGTAAACACAGCCCTAGAGAAAAGAATTCCAACACCCTTAGGGCAGGCAGCACAGGGTGCAACCACGCTGCCTGCCGTGGGTAGTATCGAATGAATCCGAAAAGCCAAGCACTAATAATAAAAGCATGCCTCGCATCCGAAGCAAAGAGGAAGAAGTCAGACACATGGCTAGTTTGGGTATCTCAAGTACAGCTGGGGAGTTGGTGTCCTGGCCCTTAGCTCAACAGAGGGGAGGTGGGAGCGAGGCCTGGGCAGTAACCCTACACACAGCTGAGGGGTGCAGCCGATGTGTCCCCTGCAGCAGCAGGCCTGCACCTTGTCCTGACGCTGCCTTCCTGGCTGAGGGTGGTTTTACCAAGAGGACCCCTTTCAGGCGTTTTTCTTTCTTTAAATCCTCAGCATTTAATTACATGCACCCTAGAGTTGGTACATTAGGGCTTGCTGAGCAAGCGAGAAGCCCCTGAGGCCCTTGCGGTGTGACTAGGAGTTCACTCGTCCTCCTGCTTCCTGACTCCCACCAAGGGGTAATTTGAGGTCTCATCCTCAAAGGTTTTCTCTATCCTGGCTCCCAAGCTCATCCTCAGTGAGGAAACAGAATTTCCATCTTAGGTAGAATAATTCAAGTCACCGTCTTACTGCTTCACTCTTCCTTACTTCCAAAGACTGGGTTTTGTTTTGTTTTTTTTTTTTAACAAATAACAGCCAATTTGTGACCTCAGATGAGATTTGAGAGAACAGCAGCCTCGGCAGTGCACCCCGAGTTCTCAATAGCGCCCAGATGGTTCCTTGGCGATCTCCATCAGAAGACACGGGGGCGTAAAAGGTCTGCTTTCACAGCCATTACCCCAGGAGGGAGGGTCTCTGCACGGCAGGAGAGGAGTCTGTGACACGTGGTGGCGTCACGTCCCTGCGGACATGTTTCAGACTAACTCACTGCAAGTCACACTGCGGCTGCATTTATTAACAACAGCGTTCCTGGGGCAGGCGGCGGGGATGGCAGTCTTTTCACACTGTGCCCGGTGGCCGCGGCATAACACCGGCAGGAATTCAGATAGGAGGAATGGAAAGGAGCCGCTCCTGTGTGTGATAGCCCCAAACCCCACCCAGAGTGGTAGCAGAGCAGGGATCAGGAGCCGAGTCGCAAAAACTGAGAGGAGGGTGGAGTTTTCTAGAAGCAAATGCTTAAAAAGGGGGCTTTCTTCACACAAAAGCCACTTTTTTTTTCAAATCACTATCTAAAGGGAAAGGCATCTATTATCTTATAAAAAGATATCCTCGTTATATAAACTCTGTAACTCTATCACTTAGATTTGAGTTATCACAAAAGCTTACCTGATACTCCAAAAAGGAGGGTCCGGGGGTGGGGGGGAGAAGAATAGCACAGCGGTTAAGAGCACTTAGTTGGATTCCCCAGCAGCAAACACATAAGCTGCGCACGGTGGTGCACGCCTATAATCCCAGCACTGGGAAGGCTGAAGCAGGATGATTGCTATGAGTTCAAGGTCAGCCAGGACTCCATAGTAAGTTCAGAAACAGCCTGGACTTCAGAGTGTGATCCTGTCTCAAAAAAAAAAAAAAAAAAAAAAAAAGAGGATCTGAAAGGGAAACTCCATTATGTTTTCCTTCATTTTTAATCACCAAGTACAAGTCATCCCTCGTGTTGGTGTGCTATTTCCTGAACTTGCATATGATGGGTTAGGACAATTTGGGAAAAGAGTTTGAAGTTTGATAAATGCCCACCATCTCCATAACCATGCAAATCAGGCTACTTTTTATAATGTCTCTAAACTAAATATCTTTGATAATAAATGAAAATTAGGGAGCAATAAATTATAACTTCTAGGCTAACCAGTGACTAATTATATATATATATATATATATATATATATATATATATATATATATTATAATTTACTCCAGTTTCCTACACAAGGCATTTATCTTAATAATCGCCCCATACCATTAGCATATCTTAAAAGGATTTTGCAAAGTAGGCCCTACCCGGTCAAGAACCTTGTGCCTTTCTTCCCCTGGGCTATGGGAGGGCGTAGAATCAAAAGAGATGAAATTACTTGAGAAAGAAGTTTGGGCTAAATATAAGTTGAGAAGCTCAGATTATAGTCATAAAACTCCGACTGGAAAATATTTATCCTAAATATACCCTCCAGCCATCACTAAAGAGCCTTTAGGTTCTAAAAATCTACAATTTCCACAAATCCATTCAAAATAGCTTTAACCCCTGCAGCTCCCTGGGAAGGTATCAATGCAAATGTGGGTTTAAGATTTCACCTTGATGTAGGGACACTGGCAGTTTCCAGAAGTCCCTGACTGGTTCCAGGAAGAACCCATGGTTAGCAGCGGCAGCAACAATGAAACGGCCTCTGTATTCCTTCTTATCCCTGTATTCCATTCATTTTAGAAATCTGATTTATTTTTCTTACAGGCCATTAGCCCAGGCCTGTAATCCCAGCATGTTGGGAGGTCAAGGCAGGAGGATTAGAAGTCCAAGCCCAGCCTGGGTAACTTAGTGACTTAATGAGACTGTCTCAAAACCAAATACCAAAATGGGCTGAGGGTGTAACTCAGCCTGAAGACCCTGGGATCAATCCTTAGTACCCACCCAAAAAAAAACTTAACTTTTTTTTTAATCAGGCCCAGTTATCCGTTGGCTGTCTGTTCGATTCAGAGTTTTCTACTTATACTTGTTAAAGATCTCAGGTACTCTCAAAGAACTCATAAAAGTGGCCCCAAGATGCTCCCTCCTCTGCCTGCAGCACCTATACTTCCTTGAGACCACTGGAGCCACCTCTTGGGGTTTTTTTCTCTGGGGCTCAGGAGCCTCCGGGTCAAGCCATCAAGCCTTTGATGCAGCCAGTAATGCCATTTCTCATCATTCTGGCTGTATTTTCTGAGTGTCCCTGGGTAACTGTCCAAGGGACTTCGACAAGTTGCACCAGCCAAAGGCACCATGAAGGTCAAACTGCAATAGAGCGTGCCCTGATTTTATCCGGGAGATTGATGCACAAATCACCTTGATTTCGATTTGGCACCAGGGTTATAAAACGCACTTGATCACCGATAACATGTAAGATCAGGCCCGAGCACGAGACACTGTATTTTATACCCTCGGCGGAGTTTTCCCTAATGCAACCATAAATCAGCCCCGAGCAGGGCTTTTGGTCTGTGTTAATAGAGACAGCATTGAGAAATCCGGGGTGCATTAGGTTGGAGACACTGTTAGAACCTGGAAGGAGCTTAAAATCATTAGTTCGTATGGTTTGTACCTGGGCCACCCAGACACAACCTTCAAGGGACAGACCAAAGGGTGCTTAAGGGAAAGTCCCAGAGGAACCGGGACTACAGAATTATCCGGCAAGAAGAACACGGGTCCACAGGTATGAAGAAATTTCTGAGTATTTACACAGAGATTAAAATCTTGAGGCAGGACAAGAAAGAACAAAAGCAAAATCATCCTAATATACTTAGTCCAAGGTGGAAAGGAGAGTCAAGTGTACTGAGCGGGAAACACAGTTCAGCGGGAAAACCAGTTTACAAACTAACTTTTATCAGTAACAACAGCATCGTTCCTGCTGTGGGTAGGAATGCCCCCACTAAATTCTTACATCAAATGAATGTATTACAAAGTCCTTTAAATTTTCTTTTTAAACTCACAGAGCCAGGGCTACAGGAGTAGCTCAGTGGATGAAGCACTTGCCTAGCAAGCGCAAGGCCTTGGGTTTGATTCTCAAGCACCACATACACCAGATGTGGTGGCACATGCCTGTAATCCCAGCACTCGAGAGCCTTACACAGCAGGATTTCTGTGAGTTCAAGGTCTGTCCGGGCTATACTACACAATAAGTTCAAGACCGTCTTGGACTCCAGAACAAAAAACCCGCATGCCTGCTGGGAGATCCCAAGACACAGAGAAGGAAAGGTAGGTTGCCAAAGAAAGAGAGGGAGAGGAAGAAGGAAAGAGAGAGAGGAAGACAGAGAAGGAAAGGCAGAGAGAGGAAGCAGTCACTTCGCGTTGCTTTTTCCCTACACAGGTATTCCTTTAGAGCGTCAAGATTTCTCCCTTGATCAAAGATATCTAATGAAAATGATTTCCCCACTGGGGATTACACAGATTTCTCCCCAAGTAAGCCACAAACTAACAGGCTAAACATACAAGAAAAACTTAGTCTGCTTATCACAACTAAACTTCCTCCAATTTGAAGAAAAAACTGCTCCAGGTAAAAGGGGCATTCAAGCCTTTTGTAAAGTGTCATGCTTGTATTTCTGGACATCATATAAGAATGGGCATGACTGCCAAGCCATGGGGGCATGTACCTATAATCCCAGCTGCTCAGGAAGTGGATACAGGAGGGTCACAAGTTCAAAATTTTGTCTCAAGAGAAGGAGAGGGGAGGAGAGGGG